>JABASH010000823.1:0-32909 GCA_019776445.1 Tomocerus maximus | reverse complement strand
TGGAATGTATAATTAGGCTGTTTGAAATAGTGTGGCATTGAAAAACTTGACAGAAATTCAATATAGAAAGTCTGGTTTTTCGAATGGAATTTGTTCAGCTCTGTTCTCTGTATGTACATATTGTCTTAATTCGCAGAAAATGTATTGCGTAGGTGTTTTCTTCTGTATACTGGGAATCGTAATTAGGTACTACAAATATTCCAGATACTGGTTGGTGCAAATGACAATAAAATTTGACGAATACCGACTATTGTTGATCGAGGTAATATGGTACATATTATGTGGATATATGAATGCAGTGTCGACCGTTTGTTATGCGTTTTTTATAGCTAGATATTACAAATTGAAAAACTTTGATAGTGAAGTTAAGTATGTACCTACTTATACTCATGAAACGACCTAATTTGTTTGTGCTGTGGGAGCTTTGTAGATTTGATTAGAATTTCCCTTTGTGGGTCGTACAAACACCATAATTGGCCGGGAGTCTGATATAAACAGAGTGCCTAGTCTCCCGTCCGTTATGAATAGGGTTGCTTTGAGGCTAAAGTTGACATTTGATTTGTTCCTTGTTATCAAAGTGTCATGAGGGAGCGTAGGTGTAGTCTAAACAAGGCGGACAGTATAGAAGAGTCACCTCACTATGGATATTTTATATCATTCGGATTCACTTGTTCAGTGGGTTGTGTAAACGAAAAAGGAGAGGTAGCTGATAAATGTGTGGTATTGACGAAACGGGGAAATCGATAGTAGAACTGAGTGTAAAGTTGCATGGTGCAGGTACACAAAGCTGTAGGTATGGTAAATGATGGTAGAGAGAATCCCAGCCCGCCTAGGTAGCTTTGGTAGCACGCAAAATTACGTTGTTCAGTTAGGCGAATATAAAAGTTGAAAGGAGCTGCACAATACAAGGTACTATAAGGTTTCCATTTATTGGAGGCAGAGAGGGAAAGTAAGTCAAATCACATTATAGGATTTCAGCGAGTGTACTCTCGACTTTATAAATAGTTCCTATCGATAGAGGCTTATCCTCCCCACTCAATCTATACCTATGTGTATGTGTTTTGAAAGAGTAATATTAAGCTAGCTATAAACTATTGTTGTAATGTAACGCAATTATTGATTGTGAGTCCGTGTGCTGGAACTCGGGAGCAGAAAAGAGAAAATATGAAACGAACGAGTTCACCATTTGCGTTGACGGGGCTCTTAATGTACAATCTAAAGCCAGAATGCCACTGTACATTTTAAGTAATGATATTTGACGGTCATGTGTACTAATAGTAGTATTAAAGCTACATGCAAGTCTGGCGGACTAATGTAATCTAAGCCGTTTTGTTTGCTCCTTCTCAGTTTCTCCCATTAACCAAATGTATTTACATGATACGGCCATACACTTCACTCTCGTTCAACCCAAACCGTTTCGTGAGTACTGTGGAATGCACAAACTTTATGGTTTTCTAGTTTCCTTCGACATGGTGAAAGGAAATTGGATAATCTTTCAAAGTACTACTATTAGGCGGACCTATGGAGAAAGTTACCAAAAGGTTCAAGCCTGATTTTCTAGAAAAAGTTACACCATTTTTGCTTGTTAAATTCGGTCGCATTCCTCTATTTACATTATCAATCGACAGATTAGATATTTCTACGAATAGACTCACTCAACCAATCCTCAGTTCACATTTATTTATTTTCTAGTAACTCTTTCATATCTGATACTTGATACACAAAATACTAGAACTGGATGTCAGCTGTATCATGTCTCTGCAAGGTTGGATAGGTTGTGTGTTATCCCTGATCCATATAAAGCAACAAATATTTACTCCTTTTCTTATGTATCTTATCTAAATCCACTGAAATACTGTCTTTGACATTTTATTTGATTGTACTCATATTAACCTTATCAAGAGTTAAGAATAAATCATTTAATCAACAAAAACACCCAATAGAGAAATCTATTATTGTCTGATGGCCATACTCAGTTTAACATTGATCAAATTAGGACATGGTTGCTAGTATCTTATGTCCATGAGGTTAATTCTATTCTGTTAGAGACAATAAGTTGTAACAAGATTTACTATTACATAAGAAATCTTGAACTAAAATCTTTGTATTAAACTTTTGTAATCTATAGGTATTTCTAATTTTGAGTGAACTGGGACATTTTTTGACATTTCGTTCAATATTTCTTGCAATAAGTCATCTTATAGTTATAGTTTCCTTAAAAACAGATGTGTCGATTGTATACTCAGCTCAGATTGGAGTTTTGGTAGTCTCACTATGACAGATATAGATATAGATAGTGAGAGAGTTCTGCTGGGACTCAGATGGAAATGTTTGTCTAGTGAAGGTTATTTTAGAACGCAGTTGGTCTCAGAATACTGCGATTGCTATTACTAAGTAGAAGTAGGTATATGCTATCTTAAAGTTCTCTGTACAATATTGGGATTTTGTTGAGACAGCACTTTGTGCATTCGATGAATCAAAGTGTAAATGGATGAGGCTGAATCTACGATGCTGGTGTGTTTTATCTTTCCCAAATGACTCCAATAGTGTTGGTGGCACTTACCACTTTTTCTCTGTCATATTTTTTTACTGCGAATTATTTTCTTTGCTTTTAGATTTCCCTTACGCACACTTTCAAAATTACCATTTGCTACACGTGCACCTTGTATCTGTATGTAGGCGACATTTTTTCGCTAACTCTGACCTCATCAGCATTCTTGAATGATATCACTAGTGTAGAAATACTGAAATACACTAATTTACAATAAACATGATATTTAATATTACTATCTTATGACCATGGCAGAGGTCTAAGGGCCAATTTATTTAAATGGTCAGTCAATGATTTCAATTCATACAGAATTGAGCTCCACATATCGTAAATTGCCATTTGACAGATAGTTACATATTTACCAACAATATAGGTTTTCACAGTCACATTCCCATCTATGTAGCATATGGAGTTTATACTAATGTACAAGTTTTTTATTATTTTCTTGTGATGTTCCACGGAATGTGCAAATATCGAGCTGTTGCGGCACGATTCATAAATTTCGGAACTCGGAAAAATAGTTGGCCGCAATGAAAGAGATTTAATCGAGCGTCTATCTTAATGACTACGATATTTAATGAATGATTAGCATTTATCATATTTCAGTAATTCTAAAAAAAGTCTGTAGCCTATTGTGAGGGAAGAGTACACGAGTTTTTACATAGAAACTTTTGCGGGTGCAAAATGGAAGCTATTCTACTACTCCCATTGTATGCATTATGCACAAACTTCGTTTCATGGTTGAGAAAGTGGGATGTGTGGAAGTCTAGAAGTATGAAAAACGGGAGTATAAACAGTACAAAGTACAGTTATGTCATGACATTCTCACTATACGGATAAGTTATGGGATGTAGACACAATTTCGCTCGATAGACGATGTTAGTCTGAAGCAGTTAAAAATGAAAAGGGTAAAGAATCAAGAAAAAACGATCGGAGAAAACGGCTTTCTTTATTGCTTGAGTTTCGTGAGAGATACCTCGGAGCACTTCTGTGATATTGCTGATACAATGCATTATCTGCGTAGGCTGGGATGGCTGGGAACACTAACAGTATCTGTTTCACAGTATTATCTCCCGTTAAGAGTTAAGAGCTTCACGAATTGCTCTATAAGTCTTTTCTCCGATTTTTCTAGAAAATCTTTTGAGTTTCTGCTTTGATCACCGTGTGTAATATATCCTGGTGTTGGATTACGATCGTCCAAATCAGTATGACAGGCCAATATATATTCTGCTTCATATAACTACGTTACTATTGCTTAAGCTATAAAGTTTAGTCGTTAAGCGTAAGTAACATTCTGGGAGATAAACCTACATCTTTTCAATAAAATCTGCGATGCATCTAAAGAGGAAGATAATTCTGTAGAACTATTAGCTATATAGTCAGACACAAGTCAACAAAAGAGTTTACTGACACAGCCACTACAAAACTTCACTATTACAGTACAAATGTAATCTATATAGTCAACAATACTCTTAATCAGAATTACCATTATGTAGTATTAGGAAACATAAGAAATCTCCATTAAAACACGTGCTCTGGGATCAATAATTTAATTATAATTCAACTAATGTTCATCTTCTAAAAATAATCATTTAATCCCAGGATACTATTTAGGAAAACGTTTGTGATGAGTAGGATACCAGTCCGATGCCTTCTTTCCTAAACCGATACCGTAAAATTTATTCAACCAACTATGGCAGAATTCTAAATGTTTGTATAGCAGAGATAGCAGAGATCTGTAAGATTGATAAAGAGATTATGTATACTTTTAGAATCCATTTTGTAGTCCTCTAAAGTTTAAAATATGTACTACATCGGGAATGCATGCATTAGTGCGTGAAGTTTATGGATGTCTGAGTTTGTAAATGGAAAACAAAAGATAAATTCTGAATCTTTGAGCGTAGATAATTTTATTTTGTAGGACAAGAAGTAGGAGAAAACATACTTTGTGTTAATTCTGAATAGAGAAAGAGTGATCGAGCTGGAGATTGTGAAGTGGATTTGGTTTTCTCGGAGGACTAAGAAGTAGGGTTGAATGAGGCAGGAGAAAGTGAGGTAAGGAGACAAGAGAAGGAATTGTGAATGGGAATAAGAATTCAACGAGGCTCTCAAATCGAATTCCAAACAACATAAGCTTGAGTTTAGCTGGCTCTCTGTCTGTCGCTCAGTCTGTAGAATATTTTCACTTTCTTCTCGTCTGACTTTCACCCTGACTCTTCCTTTCAGTCCGCTCGGTGCGTGCCTCCGTTTAACATAACAGAATGGCATACGCTTCACTTGCTTTGACAAAGAGCAGTATAATTTATAGCTCCTAGCTCCATCCCTATCCTGTCCTATCCTATCTACTTTAAAGCTACATATTTTAGTTTACTCGACTTGACTTACCTCCTCCTCCTCCTCGCCACACAATCTACGTGCTGTTACGACTTTCAGGAGTGAACACGAGACTGAACAGTTTATTTTACGGAATGCTGATTCCGCGAATGAAAAATCCTCCGTCCTCTCATCTATTTCTCAACCGACTTCTGTTTTATGTAAATCACCTTTTCTCCAGACTACTATTTTACTCTTAAAAATATTAAAATCATTATTCCTTCCACAATTCTTCAAACAGATCAAGGATCCCTATTATGAATTACGCTCTCCTTCACCCACTCAACTTTTTTCTTATCGCTCAACAAACAAATCCACATTTTTATTGCCAAATAGCGTGACTGCCATAGCTCATTAGCAATTCTCAATTACAATGCACTTTCTGTATTTTATGTACCAAATGATAATTCGCAAACTTGTACTTTGGGGCCAAGTATACCAAAATCCATGGGTGACCCGATTAGCAACGAATTCAATGCTATACAATTCTGCTATTTTCCCTGAACCATAACCTCGTGTGGGTGCATATTGTCTCATTTTCAGATGTCTTACTGCTTTGAAAAGTGTCTAACCCTCAATGAAGGCTTAACACAGGATCATTTCCACCATTATTGTCTCATTTATTATAATCCGTCGATCATTACAAAAATAATTGTAAATGTAATTATAATGTTGGTCATTATAGGTTTGATATTGCGGTAATGTAATATGATTAATGTGATTCTGCGGAAATTTTTGAACCTTGCATTTACAGTAAAATAATTTAAAATGCAATTGTTAGGATTGGCTGAAATGAATATCATATAGTTATTGTCAAGTAAGTATGGAATTTTTGTGAATATGGATTTCCATGAGGCTAGTTTACAGTGTACTCTGTATTGTCTGTACTGTCCTTTAAGAAGTAGTAAATAGTAGTATGTGTACCAAACCAGCACATATGCAGTGCATACCACATATTATTGCAGTATCTTTCGTTACAATTAAAAGTTTTGCTCCTACTTATCAGTTACGGAGTAAAAAATCTAAATTTCTCTATCAGTTCTAACAAATAATAACACAGATGCTCCATTGTTTTTTATCTCTACCATTATTTTGATGTAATGTAATCTTGCAATGCAACGAAGGAAAGTAAAACTGCTCAGCTGTGAATATCAAGTACATAAGATAGATACATACATTTATTATCATACATTAAGTAGTAGCTTCATTCCAAAGTTATCATTTTTCAATCATAGTTGTTTTAGTTCTACGTATAATATACTGAAAATAGTGTGGTAGGTTGTATGCTAGAATATTTAGTAGACATAATGGTACTTGATGTGCAGGATTAATTGATGCTATCTCTAAAAGCAAAGATTCAAGATTAATTGCATTTTTATGTCATATTTAGTGATTTTGCCGATGAATTTCTTTTGGTGAGTAAGTACCTGACCTGAGTTATTGCTATTTATGAGTATATACAAAGTACATTAGTGAATTCTTTTGTAACTAGAAACTGGCAAGATCTGGATATACTTGTACCATCTTTAAGTGGTGCTTCATTATACCTACCTCATACCTCCAACAAACTATCTCTGTCTGTATTGAAAAATTCTTGAACTTGGTAGTTGTAATCAAGAGCTTTTACCACACTTTTAACTTCACTAAATTACAGATATATGCTGCTATAGAACAATTCTTTTGAATTTACACTTTGCATTTGCTTTCATTCATATAATTGATTTATTAGTTATCTCATTCATCATCGTATTATTTGTGTTATTACTTCCATCTATTTAGATTTCACCTAGGTACATAGCACAGCACAGACATACTTACAACCAGTTCGCAGTCATCGCTTCTTTAGGGAATATGGTATATAACTAATAATAAAGAATTGCTATTTGCAATTGTAATTTTAACAATAGTGATTTGGCCTCTGGAATCAGAATTAGTTGACGCCAATTGTACTAAGAATAAGTTCATTATATAAGTTATGTAGAATATTAGGAGATTCCAATAGAAGGTACAGTATAAGTATAATATTATGCATGTACTTATAAGTAATATCACTACATGTTATCAAGACGATCTTTTAATTTTGGATGCTCTTCAGTTCAATTGGTATCTTTTGGGTAATTTTGACCATAAGAAACTGAAGAAGACGAGAGCCTGTACACACAGAATCCCAAAGGTTAATTTTCATTTAAGGTCACCCCCAGAGAAACTTGTTCAAACTAGCAAGGAATCCTAATTAATTATTTATGTACTTATTTCAAATACAATTCCCTAAGGTTTTGAGATATCAGTATTACTACTCTTTGTTATTTATGATATGCGCCATTGTCTGTCTTTTAGTCAACAAAATTTGGCCAGACCTTTTACTGTAAAAATTGAGCTGACTATGCATAGTCTTCAATTATAAACATGCTTGGGGTATGTCCCCTTATTTGTCAACGACATAATAGGTTTTCTTTACCATTTTGAGTTTTATGTGGTTCCAATGTTTTAAAAAGTAACTTCACAACTGTATTTCAATGCAATATGAAACAGAAATACATTGTAATATTGTTTCTTACTGCGCATTACATTTTTAACAATCGTACCTTTTATTTACATAAGCTGGACTTGAGTAAATACTATATCATTAATCTACCTAATTGAAACTGCACAGCAAAGTCAGTCAACGAATAGCCCAGAGACCTACTCCATTGACTAGTTCACTACGTAGTTAGCTCTAAAATTTTTATTACCAGCTGAAGTGTAAATGGCATTGAGGAAAAGGAAATCTTAACATTTATGTCCTTCACGTACCTTAATATATAATATCTCTATTCGCTCGAGTATTTTCTATTCTTAAAAGCACTACCGTACCAAGAGTACCAACTTATGTGCATTAAAGCTGGGCATAATACTTTATTATGTGTTTGGCTTTGGCTAAACGTTTGGAAGGAACAATTCAATGACCATTGAGAATTAACAAGTGTAATTTTCACTTAGGTACTACGCGTACGCATTAGTTATTGTGGCGTTTGTAAGTAGTTGCAAGAGTACCCAATATAAAAGCACACTGCTTTGCGCTCTAGGCATACCTTTATTTATTAATAGTGGAAACTTGTACTTCGTAACATAATCCAAGTTCTGAAAACAATCAAATATGTCTATCTCATTTTATGGTTATCAGACCCAGGCCAAAGTTTTCGTGTTATTTATGCATTAAACAATGAAGTTATTGTAGCCTGAGTTAGGACAAAGTTGTTCCTGATTATAACTGTCTGTTTATTGTCTTAGCCTTAGATTGTAAATAGCTATACATGCACTTAAGCTGATACAAGTAGATTTAAAAGGTCAAAGGACAGATTAAAACTGTACATTAAGGGATTAGAAGTATTAGAACCCAATTTAAATAATAAGCCCTTGCACTTGGAATATTTTGGTACGCAGTAACTGACTAATTGATACTGAGAATAATGGACCAAGCGTGTCTCAAGCAACTGAGACTGTTGCCACTAAAATGTTCCTATTTCCAATATTATATCAATTGAGATTATTGAGATCCATTTCGCTGTCTTGTTAGTCAAGAGCAGTAGCCTCAGACATCCCTGACAATATGCAGTCTAGTAAAAATCTTCACCTAAGACATTGCGTGACTTTTTCTTAAATTGAAGGTGAAGGCTATTTTTAAAGGAAAACAGTTTCATTAAATAAGAATTGAGGTATCGCCCAGTGAATGCTTTGCCAAAGTTATAAATGCAAATGGAAACAATGAGTTCATAATTGTGGGGAACGTTTACATACCATTTAGCTGATTAATGTTGTGATACACGAACTTTGTTCATCTAGTGTTTATAATGATCTTCTGCACACACAGATGCAGACAGATTTACAAAACAATAGTACAAAGTACAAACTCCAACCACGTGTAAGTCATCAACATGCATTATAATTATGCAAAATCAAATATTCAATGCTTCTCTGCAAGTTCATAAACTAACCAATAAAAAATTGTTAATAGCGCTTATGAAATAGAAGGCTGCGTTAATGTAAAATTCAAAATAAATACTTACTATGTATATGCTTCACTCAATTGCAATTTGCAATGCAGAATAAATGAGTACAGGCAGTTCGAGAGGATTGTGCTTATAAGCACACAATTTGCAATAACATTACAGTGGAACTATATAGAACAGTACAGCACATTTTGATTTTAATACCAATTTCGTTTTAACATTGCAACAGAGTAACTTTCCTTTTGCTAGAGTGGGTTTACTAATGTAGCTGAGCCTTTTTTATTCGATAATAGCCTGTATAGTTTAAGTTAGCCTGAATATAAAATCCCATTAATCACTGTCTAATCTTAAGTCAGTAGACTTGTTGCAGTTTATTATGCATCACGTATGTACTAGGTAGCAATCATTCATGTACATGGCCTACGCATTTTAGGTTTGCAAAAATGTTATTGTATAGATTTTCCTTCTGAATTCTTCATCATGAGTAGCGATGTTACTCGGCAAACACCAACTTATGTAAATCTGATAAATAGTTTACAATGTCATTCGAATGTTACTAAAAGTATGGTACGTTTTTGCTGCATGCCGCAAGAACAAGTAATCCATTTAAGCTGCCTTTATGCTTCCATTGATGTGTTTGGAGTAGAGAATATTTAAATTAGGTACTACACTAATAAGTTCGAAGATATTGGCAGTAGTGCGAAAATTACATCCTACTTATTAGTAGCAGCGGAGGCATAGAGTGTAAAGTAGGTAGCATTGTTTATAGTTTTATGCGTTTATGTTGGTGGTTATAAAATACATGGTAAAGGCTAGGCACATCCTATCTGTGTAATGCAAAATTCATCAATCATGAAGCACCTTACTCAACATTGCTTTAAAAGTCTGTCCAAAAGAAATGCCCCTAGCCAGCATATTTGATCTTATCTCTATGCGTCATTCTACCTTTCAGTACATTTCTTTTCAATTCGAAGTAGAATAACAACAATAGATATTGAAAGTGTATTTTTGCCTGCAATTGTTAGCAATGTCAACCAATTTAAAGGATCTGCAAATATTTTTTGCACTGATGTAAATGGGAATAACCGTTAAATTTTAGGGGACTATAGTACAAGAGGCACATGTTTTGACCCGATTATAGTAGACTAAAGGTTTGGATATGAGAAAGTGTTTGCTTATTTGATCTATTTTCCATTTATTCATTCCCTCTGGCTACTAAACATAGTGCACGTACTGGAAAGACTATCGAATAAATATTTGGTATTAAATATGCAATGGCTAAACCATGCATCGTGTCCTGTAGCAATTGCATTGTCGTAATAAGTAGAGTGTAATATGCGAAAGATGATATGATGAATTCATTATGCAAAAGCGAATATTTTATGTATTTATTATAGCTCATAATTTACAGGCAAGAGCGGCTGATGCTCGTCTGGCTGTTATTATATAACGGAGAGTATTAGCAGACAAGGAACTCAGAGAGCTTGAGGCATGGCATGAGTATGATATTAAAATGTCGGCAGCAGTGCTATTGTACTGCGGACGGATATTAACTGACAGCGAAAAATATCGCTCCAGTTTCCTCTTGAGTTTCATATTCATTCAGCACGCTCGATATTGTTAAGCATACAACACACATAGTTAAACCAGAGTTTTTGCGGTTATAAATAATTGAAAAAGCAAAATATAATATAAATATTTGAGAGTGAAACGTGATAGAGTGTATATGCAGGGTAATAGAAGCAGCATTGATGTAGCACTTTGTAAAAATGAGATTCTACACGTTATTTAAGGAATGAGCCATTCATGAAACAGCAAACTAATGATGCTACCATTTCCCGGAAGGAAATAGTTTCTCAGGGCGCATAATAACATTCTCGGATGTAAACAGACTAGTTCCTTCACGACCGGCGGAATGGCAGCTACCTTCCATTGCACTCTAGATGATATTTTGATTAAGATTTACGAGATAATTCATATTCCATGATTTCCGTCTTGTAATAAGTAGTTTGATGCATTATACAGTTCTGCAATTTTCGTTGTAATTACTTACTCATAACCATATCTATGTAGAAAGATGCACATGTGAATGTTTAATTTAGGTGAGCGATACATAAATATACATGAGAATGCCCTGTTTTGATTTCCCACGAGCCTAGACCACATGCAGTGACTCACACAATAATCTGCACACAGGTAATCTTAGGTCATTGCTTATTATTATGCTTTTTACGATCAGAGACTTGATATTTTCTGTTTTTATTTTCATTATATGCATCTAGCCTTGAGTACTAAATTACTGTAAACATAACATTATGTTCTCAAATTAACTTCCAGTCTATGCCTATTTTGTCT
This sequence comes from Tomocerus maximus, assembly GCA_019776445.1. Taxonomy (NCBI): domain Eukaryota; kingdom Metazoa; phylum Arthropoda; class Collembola; order Entomobryomorpha; family Tomoceridae; genus Tomocerus; species Tomocerus maximus. The sequence continues at coordinate 21,641 of JABASH010000823.1, read as the reverse complement.
ATATTGCAATTGCACCATTCTCAAACTTACATAACTTGAAAGTTCATAACTGTAAATTGGTGCATCAGTATTTATCCAGAATAAGTTAGAACATATAGATCAAGATGTTCAATATCAACCATTATATCGAAGTGCAAATATTCTGCATAATTACTTGATATTGATATTGCACTGAAAGGGAACTTTTTTTATACATAAATGTAAATAGTTGGTTTATTGGAAATGCTCGATTGGATTTATTAATGCAAATGAAGGAGTCAATGCCTTAAAATTTGTGTATGTGTCTAGATATTTCTATTGCTTCAATAGATCGTGTATCTGAATGGAAGTTTGAATTATAGCTATTGGTCTGTAAGTTCGTGTGTACATAGACCTTTGTAGTAAAATGACAGAGTAGTAATTTAGGTTTGGTTGGTTGTTAGCAAACGTTTTATGAGTAAGTGTGCTTATTACGCCAGAAAAGTTAGTTAATTTTTTTGCAAGAGCACTGTACTGTTAAAATTTCATTTACTATTTCACTACTCGAGATAGGGATAATAAAGAATTGGATTTTACCTTTCTATTGTTATGGTTTGCCAGTTGTGTTGTGAGTTGGTTTGCAATGCATCATAATCATACTATATCAAACGCTCTATAAACCCCAAACCTAGATAGCTATATACTATAATATAAAGTAACTATCCTGTGTGAATAGTTATAGAGTAATGCAGCAATTTATAAAATATGTATAGTGATGGGATATGTTCTTTTATCTGTGTACCTTTCTAAGTATTCCGTATTTACCTAGACGTGTGTACTGTGGTGGAGTATCTGTACTTGCCTCTATTGTTAACTGATTGTATTTAGTACTGGTTGTAGTGAGCCAATATCCTTATAACTCTACCAATACAGGTAGAAATAAATATTTACGAGCAACATGGGCTGCGTAGTTTTGCTGCAATTTCTGTGGGTATATGCATTGCATTTTATATATTACTATACAGACTACATTGTACTAAGAACACATAATAACATAAAGACTTAGGATAAACCTCAGACTCTGGCTATTTACCCACCATAATTGTATATAGGTTTACGTTTGGTTCAATACCAACATCCCAATGCAGGTGCAAGTGTTATGTTATGTTTGGATTTATGCCTTTTTATGTCTAGGCGATTTACCATCGCACTTACTTCAGTTAGCGTGTCTCTCTCAGGTAGTCTAGTTTCAATTCAACCTACGCTCAGTGAGGTAACAAGCACAAGTTTTTGTTATGGAATGAAAGTTCTCTTTCTGTTTGTCAAATTCTATTCGAGTTGAACTGAACTGCTCCACACTCCTCCGGTTCACTCACAGTTCGTTCTGTTTACAAAAACTTGAAACATCTCGTCAGTTTGTTGGACTTTAACTGCACCTTGGCATACCATCATAACCATAACACAAAACTGCCTGATTGCAATAAGCCAAGTCTTTGTCCTCTCAGCAGTTTACGATAACGATTACAATTGGGTTCCCAGTTATCTCAGTTACAATTTCCAGTAAGTTTATATTTTGTGCATTTTAATACTATTTATGCGTTATTATATCCCTAAGGCTATGCACACTATACTGCGACTACATACAACGTTTTTGTGCAACAGCATAGTGCTAATGGCATATATTCCTACTTTGGTATATACGTACCTATGTGTCTACATTTGTTCATATTATGATATAGTGACAATTTATAGTTTGATCCTTATTTTAGTGCTGTGCGCGGTGAAGAGTAGCAAATAGCATTATTAAGTAAAGTTCCATCATTGCAATTTAATCAACCTGGTTAAATTAATTGAAATTACAATCACCTCAGATGGATTTGTAAGACGTAAATATGTATATTTTGAATCGAAAATCAATGATTTTACATTGAGAGTGAAAAAATATTTTATAATTGTTAATTAGACAATAAATGGTTTGTGATTAGGTAGATTAGTAGATAGGTACGTTGTGTTGTGGGATGTCCCTGGGTTTATAAGATGTAGCAATATAAACAGAAAGCAATATTTGTGTCCTTTGATGTACGCTTAATTACTATTCTCTTGCTAATGCACAAGTGCTGTCAGTTGATTGAGGATGAATAGAACAACTTTGCATAAATAAATATTAGAATAGAAAATGAATGCGTAGAGCTGTAGAGAAATAGTGGATTGATAACAGAAAATTTAGACGCATGTCCTTATCGGAATAGAAGAGTAGACTGACTCAGCAATTATCAATTTTTTGTGGTCATTGAGAAGATTAGTGCTGAGAAATAAAATGTGTTGTAATATCTCCTAGATCAAAACATCTCTTGCAGATAGCTCTGTATTCTGATACGTCTCATAAATGCTCTTATCAGTAATGATTTCGTTGATGCACTTTATTGCGCGCTAAGACAGGAGGGTCGATTTAATATTCAAGGCTAAACCATTGTTGTTGTAGTAATGTGAAACAAACAGAAGTTGGGTATAGGCGACTTTATTCAAGCTGTGCTTTGCTGCACCGGCTGTACATTATGATTTTGCAAATACAAAAGTAGTAGCCATGTATAGACAACTCTCCGCCAAGACAAGACAGCATAGTGACACGAATGGGAGGTTTGCTCAAACAAAAAGTTAATATAAGAAAGCACTTCATATTCATAGTCATGCTTGCCTAGGCACAGTATCAACCTTTGTATGGACTAGAAAGAGTTTGATGCATATATCAAGAATAGCAGACAATTATAAGGGGCATGTAGACACACAAAAGTAAGTGTGGTACGGTGTCAGTGTCAACGTGTAATGTGTCAGCCTGAAAAGAACGTGTTGATGATAGTATGAATAAGTATCACAAAGTGGTTTACTAAATAAAGTGCTTATTGTTCCTCATGCTTTTCAACCAGTTCTTTTCTTTGTCACTACAAAAATAAGCAAAAAGGCAAACTTTTCAAAGCTACTTTAACAAACAAACCCTATTTTTAGAATATCACGGTTTGTACAAGAGCTACATCCAGAGTCATGGCTAGTTACCTGTTTACATTTGCTTAATTCATTCTCTACCTACTCTATTATACATTCATTATTTTAGTAGACCGCAGTGCAGTGCCAGCCAACCATGTGTCTATATTTAGAATCTCAAGCTTTTTAATGGGAAAAATACACCTTTTTATAACATTCTAGTTTCGCATAGTAAAACTGCGTGTAGACAGATAGGATTTATAGCTAGTGTTAAGGCTGCAGTTTTACTACCTAAATAAATAGGTTTGTTTTTGAATTACATATCTTGACATACAGAAAAATTAGTACTGGATAAATGTGCCAAAGTAATAATCCTGAATGAATTACAGCAAATTTTCCTCGCATTTATAATGTTCAAGCTTTAGGCAATGTTTACCACAGATGTAAAACAAGTTTGTAGACATAACTAATGAATTAATACAGAAATTATTGCTTTGCATTCCACTCATGTATGTATATGACATTTCAATCTGCGATGCTAGAGACGATTAACTTAGGTATCTATAGCCAGAGAACGTATTGTGACTGACTATTGTGCATGTGTTTTCTAGCTGATACTGATAGTAGAGCCTGCAGCCACCATACTACGCAATGTAGTATTTATTTTACCCATTTCGTTTGACGCTCTGGGAATGAGATCAGCCATTTATGAATGTAATGACACCTAAAAGCCCCATTATCTCATTACTTCTGCAGTCTGCACTACAAAACTAAGATTTAACGTGAGATTCCTTGACTGTGAATAAACTAATTAGCTTATCAGTAGTCAGTAGTGTGGTTCATTAAGTTGATAGAATAGTCACACTAGGTACTTAGTCGTATGAGATGATTGTATTATGTCATTGTAAATGTTCTGTTAGACTGATATGATACCTACCACATCCATCCTCTCATCTATGCAAATGTTTCTCAACTGTGTACACAGAATACGCAATATTATGATGTATAAGCACTTGAGTAATTGTCTGTTATTGCAGATTAGGTAAAAGTTGAATCATTACCATTTAATTTAATTAATATCATTTTACGACTGTTTTTCTTTAGAGTTCATATAACTTTCATATAGTGGTGCATATGGCTACACCAAAATATGACGTGACTTACCAAGAAGTAAGTCAATAGTAATTCATAACGATCAGAGCTAATGACCGATAGAGTTAAACGATATGCCTTTAGTAGCCATTTATATTGCAAGTGATAAATACGTAGGCAATTAAATTTCAGAGTGTATATGCGAACCAGATAGAATGCAATCTTTACTAGTTTATTCAGAATTACAGTAATAAGTCGTAACTCATCAAGACATCGTTATCATCCATAAGATTTTATGCCATCACTTTAATGTGTATGTTTTGATAGTTTACAATGTACCTCTAACCGAATTTAGGGTGTTTGTATCTACTGCAATGAGTTCAAGGTAAATAACTCTGAGTATTAAAGAGTTTATGTCTACCTGTTAAAAAATACGTGTTTGCTTACAGATACATTCTCATATGTCGAGTGTAAGCTAACTTCAAAGTATTTACGTATCATTATCGATCATATTAGCTACATGAGTGGTTATGAGTTAGAGGAGTATGCTTAGGAAAAGAAGACACGCTGGGTCATTTTTTGCATTGTGAAAGTAAAAGCTTTGAATATTTATAGCTCTATCCGTATAGCTCTTTCGCACATAATACTTGCTGAAGATAATTACAAAGTCGTTTTACACTGTAAATACTGTAGAGAGTTGTAGAGTTGGGAAGAAGTTAAAAAATATGCATGAAAACATAGCTCAGGATTATTGGTAATTAATGTTACACAAAAATGTAGTACAGAGCACTCATAACACTAACATTGTTCGAGGATTTATGTGTAGTGTCAAAGCTTAAGCTGAAAATTAGCTACTGCTGGGAAATTATTGTAAACATCTCATAAAGATAAGAGACACATTAATGCGTCTGTTTTTCTGTGCCGCTTTGCTATGCTCAATGGAAAATATAGTTTGGAAGCAATCTTCAAGAATTGTGTTTGTATTTTGTAGTTTTATATCTTTGAGCAAGAGCAAGAGAGAGGATAAGAATTTCTAGAGATCTTTGATCTTTCGCATCCTATGGAATTGGTTTAATACGTAGGGTTAGGTCCATGGTCATGGAAGGTTTATTCTGCTGCCTCCTAGCAAATTGTTGCAAGATCAGATTTGAAATGGAAAGTAACGTGTTGGAGCTCACGCAACTATGTAATAACACTCTTACTGTTAAATATATATGAAACGGTCCGTATCTATCTGTCTGTTGTTGTAAGAAAGGCTATCCTAGTACTGAAATGTCTATTCTGAATGCACACACTCTACACTCAACTTGACTGTGCATACAAAAGTGTAAGAAGTGTATAACCGCATTATCAATCATGACCCGACAACGTGATCAGTCAAAAAGACGAATGAAATGAATGCCGAGAGCTATGTGTAGACTCCGCGTTTTATTACATACGACAGAGCTGCACTTTACTATCTTCTCCTAAATCCAACTGGCAATCTTCTTCTTGCGTTACATTATATTATACATAAAAATACAATGTTCTTGTAACTGTCATTTTTTATGTGTCTACAGTCTGAGTCTCTGCACTGCAATGGGAGCACAGCAGTTGAATTTAGACGTTAGAGAACAGAGTACATACTTATGTTAAAGGCGGGCTGGACTCCAAGATATTTTTGGACACGTATAGTGGCATTATGTAAGAAACGAGCATTCCCAGCCTCTCTCTCTGCATGGGATGTGTGGGCAAATGCATTTATGCAATTTTCATGTAGTGCAGCAAGAACGTGATTTTTGCCACAGGGTTCGCGTTTTCCATTTCTAGGCACTTGCCAAATATTTTGGTTCACATCATTGCTTGTTATACCTACCTAATCGAGAACATTACTTCATATTTTGGCAGGGCTACTCCAATTACATGCGAAAGCTACGATTATTTTCTATAGATAAATATGCACTTCCCTGCAATTTTAGACTTGACATTTGATATCAGATTTATTCGTTCTTATCACAGAGATACAAGGATTCTTATAGAATACTCCAGCATAATCTGCATTTTAGGTTCAGTTGTTTTTTAATCCAATTGTCCGATTTTGAGAAAGAATCATTACATTCTACATTTGTCATGTTGAGTTGCAATCTGAAATTCTAATATCCTTTGACATTTGGTAGATGTTTATGTAGTGCATCCGTTTGTTTCATCTATATCATCCAGGCAAATTGATTCCGAGTCTGTGTCACAAACAGATTTTATGCAATAAATATCGCAATACCCTAAAGAGAATCTTTCTGTGTATCTTCCCTTGAAGATCACTCTTGCAAGGAAGGTAGCATACATTTTCAATCGTATTGAGCACCCATTTCACAAGATTTACATAAGTTGTGTTGCTAGTGCTAGCAGTAGATCTTGAAATAATATTATCCTCTATTTGAGTAACAGATTTTCTTTCAACGTCGGCTTTGCCTAAACATCTTGGAGAAATCAGCAAAGTTTTTGAATATATTAAGCAGTACTTTATAATCTTCTAGATAAGTAGAGCCACTTTGGAAAATGTAAGACTGTCGGGTACATTCCTAGAAGAATTATCTAAAGTTGTCATATTAGAGGACTATTCCCATTTCAGTTAATAAAATATAGCATCACATAATAAATAATAGAGAAGATCAAAAGAACTCAAATAAGGTTGACTTCCAAGGCGGAGTTTGACTATGATGGATGCCGGAAGATTAGGCCATTTTCCATAGCCTACCCTTTGCCCCTTTTATTGCTAATGTTCAGTTGAAGCTGGAACTGTGCCTTGCATCACATTACACAAGATTACGTATATTTATACCGCTCTGATTTCCCTATACACATTTATCGTTTCTTCTTTCTCTTTTACAACTCAAGCCGCCATTGTATGCCAGAAGCTACTTCATGATCTATTTCATGTTGAATTTATGCCATTTTATGATGAGATTTAATAAATCATTCCTGATATCATCTCCTGGAAAATTGGCTTTTCACTAGTAAAGCTCAAAGACTTCAAGTTAATGTAAATGCTATATTATACAATAGTTTAGCCAAAGAAAACCCCGTCTAGCCATTCTTTCAACTTTACTATTCTTCAACACACTCTCATTCCGACGTGCTCCATAAAATATATTACCACCATTTGATCAAATCTTCCTTCGTAATACTTCCTAAACTTCAAATGCAAATAGATCGTCTACTGCGCTAGATATCTTCTGATGACTTAATAGTTTCCTAATTGTTCAGCAGGAAAAAACTACAGAAGTATGTTGGCTGGCAAAATTTATTCTGATTTATTCTACGCTTTGCTAAGTTGGTTTCTATTCTATAATGTCGTCTTTAATACTCATCCCTACAATTTTGTTACAAACCTTTTTTATTCAAAAAATGTGTCAGTATGTTATCTGCACTCTCGGTGGGACAAATATTACATTAATGACCTGCAAAAATAAATGCGAAATTTAACTTGGATTTATTATGAATACGCTTCATTGTAACATTGTAATGAAAGGAGCCTTTACAGCAACCGCCTTTGATCTTTGTGCAACACTATCTTCGAATTTCTACTCCACATGTGCCATGTCCCTAGATTCAATCACATTTTTTACGATTTAGGTAGGTTTTGTAATCGTGGGCGAGAGTGGATAATTATATGCAATTTGTTGTGCATAGGTAGTCCACTTAATTTGTTAATTACCCATAAATTTTACGCGATTCAGTGTTTTGCTGAATTGATAAGCACTTTTTTGTAAAGATAGCCGTGTATATCTTGTAAAAATCAAAGAGCAGAACGAGAACATTACATGATCTATTCATGTTTTTCCTCCATGCGTCTCTAAGTTTATATCAGTGAGTGCATTGCCTTTAGAGTAGTAGGATGAGATAAGCTCGATTTCAGCAAAAGAGTAGTAAGGGAGAAAGTAAATGGAAATGAATTAGTGATTAATTGCCGAAGTTAAAATGGACTCGAATGAGCTAGATATCAAATTCAACTTACAAACTTCCAAATTAGCCTGGGTAGTATTTAAACTTCAGGTACAGGTAGAATGTTTAGGTACACTCTTTGCAATACTGCATAATTTATTACATCGAGGTAGAAACTTCAAAATATATACCTCAACCACAACCAACTATACTTAGAGTACCTACTATTACATATTTAGCGAATCTCCTGCTGCAGCCGCGCAATAGGCTAACCGACAATTCATTTTACAAAGTTACAAGTATACGATTTCTCGCACATAATGAAAACTATGCTTGTTTGTGACTAAAATAATAATGAACATTCAAGTTTGATTTATTTTGAGTAATTGTTCATCAATGGATATTAAGATTATCATTAGACATTAGCCAACCTTGGAAATTGGAATCTGTTATACTGATGTTAGATATTTTAGAGTAATCAATTTCCTATCCAAACGACAGCAATTCTTGACTTCAATTCAATAATAAATATATTCTTTAAATCGCAGTCATTTACTAGAGAAATATGAAAAGAGTAACCTACCAGCTACCACCTTCATACTATCTAATCGACTGAGTACAATTTAACTTTCCATATGCTAAAAATGTCATTGCTCATCTAGATTATTGGCTGTTGCTGTGTTATTAATTCCTTATCAATTTTTAATTGTCATCGTGTCTCATAGTTTTTAATACCACGACCAAAACTTGCATGCGTTTCGAGGACATTAGGTACTAAAGTAAATGATGCAAGAAGGATTGTCATTTGAACGATTGTCGAAGTGAGGTACTCAAACAAATCTGATAAATAATTGCAAATAACAGAATATGCAATACAATCTGGTTGTTACTGACGAACGGTTGATTCAAAGGTATCTTTGGTCTTTACTCTCGTCACTGATTGTGCTTAAGAAACAAACCGGTTCATGAAAGACGAGATAAAATGAAGGAGAAAGATTATGATGATATAATCGATATGGCCATAGAGACAATTGGGAGCGTTCATAGTTGCTTAACTGTCTTCTGTTGTCACTACAAGAGCCCACAAAACGTTGACACCTGAAATGTTGAAATGAATTTTAAATGAACTTTGCCAAGCCTCATTTTAATAAAAGGGCATTGAGCAATTTGCTTCATTTCTGCAAAACTGTCACCTCACATTTACACATACTTTACAAATAGCTCTTTGTAGCTAATTTTATAAAGTACTCTTAGTCATGCCTAACTTTCTATTAATTTCTATTAGTAATTTGCATAATGGATTTACATACGAATAGTTGAAATTATTTATCCAGTTCATTTCAGTTTATTTATAAGGATACAGTATTGAAACTACATGTACAGATTCACGTTTGCAATAGTTGGAGTAAATGCGTAGTGAATAAGAGATAAATTCGATTGAGGTTACAGCTGGTTATATCTAGTCAGGAATATGAGACTGAGACACTAAGTACATAACCGATAAAATGTAACCTACATAAATAAGCAGACTACTTTAACATGCGGGGTTGTACTCTGTATATATGTTCGTATTATGTTTTACAAAGCATAAAAGTGTGTTTCCAGATGAATAAAAGAGAAAAGATATACATATACATCCGAGTACAATGGTTTAAAAATAATAGTCCAGGCTTTTTAAGTGGGTCAACTTTTAGAAAGTTTAACTTTTATTTTGGAAAGTCTGGATTTGACTTTACGATTAATTGGAGCAACTAATAATGAATCTGATGACAGAAGACAAAAGACTTGATCCAATTGTGATGTCTCCGCAATAAATATCGCGAAAGTAGGGGAGAAGATATTTTATGGTAGGGAAAGTAAATAAGGTTTCGAAAGTAGGTCATATTATTTTAAAAGTTTTAGCCGAGCTGGCGAATATCGGGGTTTTGCGTGAAAACAGAAAATTGGGCTAAGTTTAATTGGCAATATCCGGATTTGGAGTAGAAAGGCAAATAGTACAACAGCGGGGTCAAATAGTGCTGGCGTGTCTCCGTATATAGATTATAGTTGAGCACAGAGTGCAGCTGAGTAGTGCACTACATCCATAATAATGAACTGTGGACTATATGAAAACTGTTCTGCTTTATATTTTCCCCGAGTCATGTCATGGGCATCGTGAAGCGTATAAATTTTATGGGGTTTGATATGCAGCTTTCAGCAGATGCATTATATATCAGAGTATTGAGAGAGATTTGTGCTAGTAGCCGGCAACTTTCCGGTCAGGAATTTGCAAATAGTAGTAAACATGGAGGCTGTTTGTAGATTCCCCCACCCGGTTCTCTCGCACAGTCGGGTTGAGCAGTAAATAAATTAATATTAACATAGCCCAGCTATGGGGAAGTGTTGGTTATGTAATTCCTCTGTTAAAGTATTCTTGTCTCTATTCTGTTGTGGTTAGCATTGAATGTCATAGTTGTCTGACATGCTCTGCTGGTTCCAGTCTGCATTTCGTCTATGCAGTCCATTTTTGAATTGTGACGGATGCTTTCTTCGGATGTCTTTATGTGTAGTGTCAGACTAATGCAGACGATATAGTAGGAAGTTGCATGTATTCACGAATGGTATTCCTCAGACCAACACGGAACTACTGCAATGTATCAGACAGCGGCTTTATTCTTTCACTGGACTTAAATTCCTTCGCAGCACATCAGCCTTCACTCTGTTACTCTACCCGTCCGGAATGCAATGTGGCAAGGCATAATATAACCCTTCCGAGAACAGCCTTTTTTGTTGATTCAATCAAATGCATCTTATCACTTTTATCCTTTTGGCAACTTTTTCCATCTCCACTCCCCTCCCCTTCTTACCAGGCACACACACACCAGTTCATTTCATGTTTATATTGCGGCCTCTGGAAAAAGTCAGCATTTTTACCAATATCCTACTACCTCACCATATCACGGCACGGCTCTAATGTAAATACCACTCAAGTGTTTGGTTTCCTTCGTCTGAACAAGATCCAGTAGCCTTACTCTCGAGAAAAAACTCGTCTTGTTCTAAATTCTCTGAACGAGAGACTCAGAAAGAAAGTACCTACGTCACTTACAATCAGACTCCAAGAGCCACCGTCTGTCTCGATCTTCATGAATTCATTCATACCCAATGTAAACGGCTTTTCCGAACAGCCCCGTCTCTCATCGCTATCAACCAGACAATTTTACTCTTATATGTCCTCTATCCGTGGGCATGTACCTATAACCATATTATATGCATCTGGACAAAAACTATCTAATTCAATTGAGATGGTACTGTACACAATGTAGCAACCTACCTTTCCACGAAAGGAATACATATCTGCTACTGTATAAACAGTAACGACAACTCGGCAATTCCACTCAAACCCAGAAATTGAAAAATGTCCACGTGAGAACACTTCTTCCAAAGCAATTTTTATTTTTGTCCACACAGGAATAAGATAATACTCATGGCCTTAATTTTCATATCTGTACATCTTACGATCCACCCTAGGAAGATAGATGATAGTAAATGCACCTCGCTAACGGGAGAAGAGAAAATGATAATCTACAGATTAACGATATCGGCTCAAATTAACTAAACCATCTATTTTTATAATGGACACATAAATTAGCAAAATAATTAAGAATATCACAATATTTGTGGTAAGAAAACTGAATTGAAAGGATATTTCCAGATTCTAAGATCAATGGTAGTCCTTTAGGATAACAAATAAGACAGCAGCACACCGCTTTATGATTGTTAAACTACTAATGTCCTTCCTTAAACATATCGTTTTATTTTGATTAGTCGTACTTCCTGTTTTGTCTAGTTGTTTTATAAACGTACTTAGGACGAAAAAAGGTCATTATTTCAGCCGTCTTGTTGTAATTGTGACTTACAGCTTTGAAAGGATGCTCCAGCTAAGTTAAGAAATGTCTTCATATGCAAATTATGCATCAGCTGAAAATCCCAAGTTCCTTTGGTGAAGGCAGAAATCATATTTATGTTATTTTGTCTTCATAATGTAAAGTGCTCCATGAAAACTACTAATTTGTGGGTGAGTCAAGTCAACAGGACTATAAGAACGAAGTGGTTATTAATATGTACTGTCGAGTTTGTCTCTTGAATCTGCATACATAATCAAATAATGCATAGTGGTTCAAAAGTCATTACATGGTAAGCATAACAAGCTTTTAGTTTGCGTAATAGTAGGGAAATTACAAACTGCCTTATATAACAAGTATAAGTATATAAGCAATAGGTTAGTAACGTTATAGAGTAAATGGTCATAAGAAGTGTGGGTATCTCCTGCGTGACATGCTACATAAGATTATGTCAATCTGCATTGTTAATTCGAAAGTTGTAGTTGAGCTGCAGTGAGTGATGACGTTAACGTTGGCTGATCATTGTACATGCACACTGCAGAAGACTAGACCTTGTCTCTTTCATGTCGGACATTGTTTCGTCAAAGTTGTTTCTCAGGGCCAGCTCTCTGTTTGTCTTCCCGTGTTATCCTCATGTTTCTACTCTACGCGTGAGCTAAATTTAGTTTTTATTCAATGTCCCATAATGACGCTAATGTTCTCCTCCTTGTCGTATAATCTATGATATATGACCTGTTTGTGTAAATCTAGTTCTACCCAAACCATGGGGATCTTAGAATCTTTGGAATTCTCTTGTTTACCTTTGAATTCCTTATTGCCACTCATTTACAGTGACACATGGACATGGGCGTCATAGGTGGGTAGCTGTGTCACACACTAAAACTATAATTGCCATACTTTTTTATGATTACGTAAATCTGTGAGAAAGAAGTTGTCTTATAGCCCTAATTAAATAAAATCTTTTTTGCTAGCAATAACATGTTGATTTAATTAGATTTGTCCTTTGTGTGCACATGAGGAACACAAGCATAGGTATACTAATGACTGTAATCGGTGAAGTGTATCTCCTTAATTATTCAAGCATTTAATTACAAAAAGACAAGTCGAGTCTCAAAGTCTCACTCACATAGTGCTTTAGATACAATTTAATAAAAGTAGAGTAATAATACTTTTAGCTGAGTCATTACGTAATTTAATGTAGCCTACTGCGTCTTTCAACTTGCGAATGGTTAATAAATTATTGTCATCAAGTCATCCTAACAAATAAAATGGTAGAAATTATCAAACAGACCGCTCAAGCTCAATGAACTAGGAAATGCTATTGTTACAATATTGGCAAGTTTTTTAGTGAACAGTAAAAAGCCCACATTGTAATCTAAGTGCTGGTGCTGCCTACATAGAAATTCATTAATATTTCCTATCTATTGTGCCATATCTTGCAATGGTAGATCGGCCACGCCAATGGTTGACTTAGTCTGCATGGAGTTAGGGCGGATACAGATATAAAATGCATTACGCATGTAGATGCACAAAAGAAACTTTGATATTATCCTACATGTTTGTCCATTACTGGCACTAGTACGTAGATAAGGGTTAACAACGTCATTAGTGCATATAGACATAACATTTCCCTAGAAAATAATGTATCTCTTTACTAACAAAACAATTGTATAAAAACAACAAACAACAAAGTTATTATTAGTAAACAAAAATGTATAGACCCATGCTTAGTTTTACTACGTCACCAAATGAGTAAGCAATTTCAACTGCAGCGAGTATGCAACTAATGGCAGACGTAATTCCAAACTTTTTTGCAAACTTATAATTTAAAACTTTCGCAATTTGAAAGTATCTAAAATACAGTTGCAGGAAATATGACATTGAGAAAAGACTGGCGTGTGTCGGCTTCTAATATTTGATTGCTTTATGTATAACTGTATATCTTATGTACTTTATTGACGTTTTAAAACCTGTCAATAAGAGTTTGCGTCACTACTATCCACTTTATCAATTCCCAAGGTATGTCGTGCAGAGAAATCTTCAATTGTCATTGTCAGTTTTATGTTTTGCATGAATTGCTTCTCCTGGTGCAACTTCAGAACTAATTAAAATGGGAATGGATAATAGGTCGTTAATTGTGTTTATTGCATTGTGTTGTGTCATTCTTAAAATTCCGTCAGATAAGTGCAGGTAATGTTATGAGACATAATATTAAGTTTTAAGTGCATATTCACATAAGAATTTATGCAACTTTTGTCTTGGAAAAAGTAAGATAGCTGTTGATGGTAGAACATTGTGTCAAATACTTCTGTAACTAGTTTGTATTCTCAAAGAATAGATACACTGTAGAAATAGCCTAGTAAGTGTGTTAGTACTGAGGAAATTGAGTTATAGAGAGTTTCCGCAATAATTGATTTGTAAGTCTTGTCTATAATGAAGACAAAGCAAAGTGTGTGTTGAACAAATAGAACTCTGTGTTAAAGAGTAATTATGAATATGAATAGCTCATTCCACGAGATGATAGAGATCTAAAATAGTGTAATTACTCCGAGTACATGATATGATAAGAAATCTGTGAAGGATGCTCAGACTATCATTGTCATCATGAAGAGTCTAATGATTTTTATGAGTTGTACTGTGATGTTAGTGTTTTCTGATCTAATTAGGTGTTGCAGATATCTCTGGATTGATGTTCATGCAATTTATGCTGCAATAAACAATGCAACTTCTTGTCTATGTTATTGTTTACATTTACTTACAATAAAATTACCCTACACATGTAGTACAATACCTAATCTATAGCAGCCTAGGTTGGAGGTGAAGTTTGAACAACGGAATTTGGTATGTCATATAAAACAACCTGTAACTACGATAAACATAGTGGTAAATAGCAAAGCAGAGGGAAACAATAGTAGGAATAGTTCGTTTAGTATACTCTGCAGTAGTATTATGTGTTTCTTGAGAGTTGATTATGTGGCTGATTACGTAATTTTATTATAAAGTAGAATGCAAAGTAAAGATAATGAAATTTTCACATAATGGTTCTTAACCTGTATTCCTGAATGTGTTGTGTAGTAATACAGAGTGACTAGGTAAGAATTGTAATGTAATAGTGTAAAGCAATCTCTGCAGTAGGAAACAAGTGGATTGAAGTGGAAAAGAGGTGGTTTGCTTTGCTGAGATTTGCTTTGTTTGCCTCGATGTGAGTCAAGTGAATTTGTGTAGAGGCAACTCATTTATATAAAAGGCTATATTTTGATTGGTATTTAGAGTGTATTACAGTAGAACGGGTATTCATTTGTCTGAATGCTAATATTATTATTATCTCCGTAAAGGTAGATAGTTTGTTGGCAAGCTGAGTTAATTTATTTCGCACAATTGAATTTTAGCCCTTATAGTACAACGGAGGCAGGAGCAGAGGAGAAAGAGTAAAACTAATATTCATGTCACTTTTATATTGTACAATATTGTAAGTTACGTAGTCAGAAAGACAGAAGCAATAATTTAGCGAAGCTAAGTGTATACAAGTATACACTGTAAACATACTAGAAACCAGTTAATTGTATTTTACACATTGTACAGTTGTGTGTTTCCACATCATTTTTATTTGCATCTCATCTTTCTTCCACACCCAGGCAGCTCTAGACAGCTCTAGCGAAGTTCATTCAGTTTCAGATTCAGACAAACGTAACTAACTATTCAATTTTGTTGATGTTTAATTAAATGCTCTCTGAAGTGTGGTGGAGAGTAAATTGCAATTTCGTACTTACCTTTATTACTTATTTACCTATGTACTAATGAATGTGTCTGAACTAGCTGCACTAATAATGTTGCTTTATGTCCCTATTGTACTCATTTCGCATTCCTATGTAGGTATAATACTTTAGATAAATTCTGGAATGACACAGTAATTTATTAGTTTTGTCTGTTGTGGTCTACTCAACAGTCGTGTCTTAAGTTGAAGAAGAATGAATTGTTGAAGGCGCCTGTCTGAGCTTCACCATTGTAATAGACACACATGGGAGTTGGTAGTTTAGATTAGATACATACTAAACACACGTACTCATACTCATGAGTACACTACATGGCTATGGCCTACATTTGATTACTCAATTGAGTCTTTGAAGAAAACCATTCATTCTTTGAACTGATTGTTAGCTATTGAGCTGATATTGCACATTATTATCTACACTCCTCTACCTTACATTATATACAATGTCTTCGTGTCTTGATTTTGGTTCCTGGATTACTTCACTTTTCACTTCAATGGTCTCGAAAATTCTGCAATGACAGTGAACGCTATAATATGATGTCAGTTTTCGGACTCAACAGTACTGAGTGATGTGATGAAACGGTATTCCGTGTCGAGTTACTGATTCTAAAATGATTCTTTTGTGGTTCTGATCCCTCGTGCAGATAACTATTCAGATTTTTTGCAGATATTACAATGTATTACAGTTAGATTACATTATACTAACGTTAGTGTTCTTACATATGTCCTAAGCTATAAGAGTTGTCATTGTCCTTTGCATCATTGTCAACTACTTTTAGTCAACTCACTCCCCTGCAGTCTACTACTTAATATAACGACACGACAAGCAAAAGTCACAACAGCCATAGGAAACCGTACTAAATACCTACTTACTGTAAATTTTTTGTTGCTACTACTCTGCATAGAAAAGATTCGTGTAAAAAGTGAGTTGAGTTTACATTACACGCAGTAGTTACATCAATTTATTACTTTAGGCATGAATACTTATAAACGGACATTGCTAATCCCCCTATCAATGCTAATACTTATATAACATATTGCAATAGTGTGCATAATTATATGGCCCAAATCTCGTTCTAGTATATTTTCAGCAGTGGTTTTCATTCCTCTATGTAAATAGTAAATGGGAAAATGTTGCATAGTCATAATCATTATATAAATGCTGTTCTTCAGTCGACTACATCATTACATACATGGATAGGTACTATGTAACGTTAACTTTATGGGACGAGTTATGTACTTTTATGTTCTTTTCTATATAGTTACACACGTTTTACACTCACAAACCAAGTCAAACGACTTGGCTGCCTTTTTACAGTTTCATTCAACTTGCCCAACATCTTCGCCTATACACTAGCATAGGTACACATTGATAACTAAGGCTAATTTGTCTGTGCATGTGTCTAAATGAAGTAGTAAGAATATAAACGTTACACACATGCATGGAACGCATATATTTTATAGTATATAGCATTTTGATAAGTTAGCCTAAAAGATAACCAATAATGCTACATAATTTGCTTCGCTGCCCTTTCCTTACCTTAAACTCTGATTACTGTAAATTAAGAATGAATGCAGCCTTAGGCAACATCAGTGCAATGCAACAGAACAAAACACAACGGTTCATTTTCATTTCGTTGCCATTGCTTTTGTTCAAATACCATATTAGCGTGTCTGTCTTTAACTACGTGACTTCATACATGCAAGTATATTGATTTGCGTATCTGTTTACTTTTTGCTGCATCTACATGTTTATCTATTCGTGTGACATTCTATTAGCAACATATACTTAATCATGCGCAACATTCTACATTATATTAAGCTGTAAAGAGAGAGAGAAAAGCGAGAAAAACAAATAAGGAACAACTCGCCTTCATTTAACGAAAATATTCGATACTGAGTCACGACAAGCACAGATAAGAACAAGAACGTCGCAGAGATTCCGTACATGAGCATTTGAAGCAATGAAATAATGTGTAGATAGGCACACCTAAATAGCATATTATTATGTGTAGAGCACATACGTCTGTGAAACTTATCTTAATATTATAATGATGATGTTCAAGAGTGTGGCTGAACAAACAACAGCAAAAGTCAGACAGAGGCTACTCAACCCAGCTTGTTTACATAGAGATTATTCACTTAGAGAAGTCCCTACTGCTACTGCATTCCCTCAGCAGCCTTTTGGCATCTCTGAAGTAATCCATTAGGTCGAGAGAATATTTCTGAGATATTTTTACTCCTCGTCGTGTTTTCCTTGATGGCTGCTTTCTACTTTATGATGAATCCAGATTCAAAGATTGAGTACTTATTCTCAACCTTCTTGGCAAGCTGTCTACTTTGTCGTTATGATGTCGGTACTTCCTCCTGCTGTGAAGTATGCATGCAAGCGGCTATTTATGTGTACCTATGTTGTGACATATGCAGAGGACCATGTGCTTCCCCACTCGTCTGCCATCCTAATTTAAACACAATCTCTTAAAATTTCATAAATATTCCCTTGTCTCATCTCCAGTGTGTAAGAACACTTTTCCTCATATGAATCTGTTTATCTTTTACCTCCTTTTAACTTGGCTATTCCACGACCAGTTTTGTAATCAAACAGAGAACTATCAAAGCTTACCGCATAACCTACCAAAATATACACCTTGTGCATGCACGATCTAAGTGCAAACCAGATGGATACATGATACACTTTTGAACTTCATCCCAGAAGTGGATACATGTAAAGTTTAAAGTACAAATTAAAATAACGGGCGTAGGCAATCACATTTCTATGAAGGATCCCTCATCTCACCAAGGCGGACTAACTAGATTTTCGAGTCAAAAGCTTGGGACATGCATATGATTAAGACATGGGCTGAGATGGATGTCGTAATAAACCGTATCTGCAAGTAAATGTTAGTTCCCTACGTGTAACAATAAATTATGCACACATTGCACAGCTTAGCATTCAGAGATAATGAAAAAATATCAGAACATCTGCAGTTAGGAAACTGTAGCAAACAAAGGCAACATTCATCATTGCATCTGTAGGATGCATTTACAAAGCAATTTCACTGCCTACATAATAGTTAAATATAAAAAGGTGAATTATACCTACGTAAGTGTCTACGTGCTATGTTGAAGATCAATCAAGTTGCTGAATGGACTTTTCCACATTAGTATTTCGTAGATAGGAAGAGGCATTGATGTTGCGTTAGTATTGCTATTGAACTGAAGCTAATAAATAAACATGTACTTTTAAGGGGATACACAATGTCTTGTAGCCGATTAGTTGTCCAATCCTATTACGCTTTATTACATTACTCTCGGGATTGCATAATATGCAGAAATGCGATTTTGATGCAATATACGTACCTACAAGGCATCGAGTGATTCTGAACTACAGAATCATAAATTCTACGGAGGTAATACATAATTACATTCTGCCTTTCATATAATACATGACATCAGAACAAAATACTCATGCTCTTCGGTCAGGTCTGAGGGTATAGGTCACTCACAACAAAATATGTAGTTTGCAAACGATGAGGATGTGAAGGTACAATCTATTACTTATTGTTTAGTGGGTATAGTCATTATGTTTGTATAATCTTATTATCTCTGATCTACCATTCTAGAGAGTATCGGTAAAAGGATTATTTTTCAGTTTATAATGGTCTGTGCATCGTATTTGCATTTCAATTAGTGCAGCATGCAATTCAAGACTACGAGAAACCGTATTGCATTATTATATTGCTTCAGAATAGTAAATACATGTTTGCATTTGTACATTGAACATACAGTAAACTGCATAATAATAATGATACGTTTACCTTTACGTGGGTTTACAGTGTTACTTGGGTAAGTAAACTGATGTGATGATACTATAGCTAGCATCGCATCACGCTACATTGTCATAATGCTAATGTGATTGCATTATCTTGACATGACTTGACTGTAGCATTGACTGTTTTCGTTAGATACGCTCCCTGGCTCGACTCCTATACTTGTTAAGATTACATATAATGAATAATCATGCAAGAGATGAATACTAATGTGACGAATCCATTTCAATTTTCTCTGGTTTCAGGAGGACAATATGCTACGCAACAACGTTAAAATTGATATTTAACGAAGACTGTGAAATTTTATGTCATTTGTGGTGTGCTGTGGCCTTTGCAAGATTGTGGATATTTACTCTTGAACAGATTTGCTATCAACTAAGTGGATCAAGACCTTTAACTTCCATCTCAGTGATCTGCTAATGTGAGACTTTTCCTCTACGCTCTGCTCCTGTGCTCCTGTGCTCCTATATCCTTTGTGCGCGATTAACAATTTTCAAGGCATACTCGTTCAATATTTATACTGTGTCATTTCAAGCTTATCCCCGAAGACTACATCGAATATATAAACAAGAAAACAGACATTTTAATTCATAGTATTAAATATGAGTTCAAGGAGTTGGCCAAGAAGATTAATTTACGAGTGTAGCAAGAGGAGATTTGTTGCTGACTTAAACTGATGGACAATAATATGTAAGCCTTCAGCGAATGTTCCTAATTTGGCTTGATTCTAGTACAAACAAGACTGGTTGATGTGTTAGATTACACGGCATTTACATGACTTTGTGTGAAAGCAGTTCCATTACTACTACATAGAGTCATTCATAGGAGGGCTAATTCAGTTCAATCCGTCATCTTTCACTGGTTACTTAGAAGTACACGGAGCCAGATATTTTAAATCCGAAATCAGTCATCGTTCCTTAACAGAAAAACAAACATTAGTGAATTATCCAGAAGAGATACACGCGTAGTCTTTTGAACTCTAGTATTAAATAAGTGTGTAGTAAGTATTAGGCTTGGAAAATTGAGTAGACAAAGTTAAATAAGGAAGGAAGGGAGAGGAAAAGAAGGAAGGAAAGAGCTCACTTACATCACATTAGGCACATTAGTTAAAGTTTAAGTGAAGGATAGAGAATAGAGCATAAAGAGACTGTGTAGACCAGACATTTATCCTCATCTTGCCAAGACAAGCCGAGTTAAGCAATTCAGTCTATACATCCAGTGCAGGCGAATAGTAATAGTGTAGTGAATTGAAGTCCAAGTCCAGCCAACATTTACTGAAGATTCTCAAGCTGTAAGAGATAGCGATAGCAAGGGAGGATACGCAGCGCAAGGCAGCAACGCAACTCTACGCGAAAACATCTCTTGCTATCTGACTCACACTTGCATTGCATGTAATAACAGAGAACCAAGTTGAGGACGTGTATGCAAGGGAAGAGCAAGAAACCAACTGTACATAGCTACGTTACATTAAGCAAGTAAGCAATTCTACTCCACATCCACGAGAAATACATGCTCAACTCAACTCAGTTCGTTTCGTACTCTTACAATATTGAAGCAAGTCAGTGAAACTGTGCAAGTGTTCAGAACAGTGAGTCAGTTCTCTCTAGTCCTCCGTTGGAGTTGGGCTCGTTTCTGTTTCTCTGCCATTAGGTGTGGATTGCATTCTCTCGCTCTTGGCTTGCCATGCCATTAGTTACACAAGAAGACAAGTCAAGCCTGTCTTTTATAACATAACGTAACTTAACGTAGGTAGTAGCAAGGAGTTGTTGAGGACTTCGTGTTCTTCTCGTGTACAGCATTTCTTAGGCAGTCACCTTTACTTCACATCACATTGCATCCAGATGCACACATATACATACTAGAATAAAATAGTAGCTTCTTGGGAAACGTCCAATTTAATCTCAGTACTCAGCCCAAAGCCGAGAGTGTCCTTTAGAGTCTTCAGTTGTAAACAGCTCAGCTCTGTCCTCTACGACTTTGTCAAATTCTCAACGTGGCTTAGCTGTCTTTCCTCCACTTCACAGCGTCCAGAGAATAATTCAGCCAGGACATTCAAATTCCCTACCTTTAAGAGAATCAACATTTTCTCAGAGTCCAGACTCCACAAATCCCAAAACAAACAGAGCCGCTATTTCGTCTCTTTGCTCCCTCATCTCTACCAGCTCCAGTCATTTAATCTGAAAATCTCAAATAAACGTAACGTAAGTT
>JABASH010000822.1:0-32917 GCA_019776445.1 Tomocerus maximus | reverse complement strand
AACAGTTTCAGATGACCTGGACTTTATGGCTTATAAATTATATCATTTTGAATGTGGATGTGCAACTATGCTTTTGATTGTGTAAGAACAATAAAATTATGCTCTTGATGTTGATTTACAATTACAATGATGATTTGATTGCGTAATGTCATTTAAAATTACTCCTAACCTAAGCTCCTAACCGACATTATGCAGCGCAGAGAAGAATTGAGAATTTGATTGCATTCAGTGGTCCGAACTGTTAAAACTGATTATGGCGTGACTGCACATTTGGCCTACCACATATATGTGATCATTCCGTTTTCTTACTTTTATAGAATTGGGTCTGTATATTCTCTCTAAGGCAGTTAGCACCTATAGCAAGTGGGGTAATGAGATAAAAAAATAAATCATAATTATATTTATACGCATCCGTATCATGTTTAAGAACATCGATAATTTTTATCTATAAGGTCATTCTTACTTGCAGTCAGTATAGGAATGCAATTGAGATTACAACCTAGTATTAACAGTTTATCTTATCTATGAGATTCTGTATTCATTCTTAGAGGGAGTATCAAAGTCATCCTACCATCCCATGCGTGGTTGATATACGTGTAGGAAAATGGATTGATCAGCCAGCAAGTAGAATGTCAAGACTACGTACTTTGTGACGAACACGTCTGAATCTTAATCATTGCCTTGCATTTATTACTCATTTGATTTTTAAAGAAGGAATAAATCAGCACGTACATATTACTTAATAGACTTCAAGTAGTTAACTATGCTACTAATGAATATATTTTACTCCAATGCATATCTAGGGCCAAATAGCTTTAAGTGCCAGATTGTAGGTAACAGAGACTGAAGAACGAAAGTCATTGTAGCAGTTAAAAAAACTAGTCCGTTTTTCCTAGAATTATTCTCATATTATAGGTCCTCTTTGTAGGTTGACCATTGTGTCAAAGTTTATGGCCCATTCTGCTTCATCGACCAGTACAAAAGGTAACATGCTTCTATTGCACCATTATACACTGAGACCCTAGCTAAATATATGGTGTATTTTCTCAATGTAGATAATATCTCACTCGCCATTTCAGACTCTTTCTCAATATATAGAAAAGCCTCTAAAACTGTAGGTCTGTAAGTATCCCTATTATAAATCTTTGACCTGTATAGATTGGTAATAAGTCAACCTCTGTTTCGTATGAAGTAATGCTAAGTATGTAGAGAATAATCCCTGATCTGTGTAAACGCTGCTGGTGGAAGTTGCCGTATAGGTACAGGTTTCGTTCACTCACTCTCTGAATCTGGCTATAGACTGGACTTTGTTAGTTCTGATTCTTATTACAGGAATTTACTTATTCAGCGTATTGTTTACTACTTCAGGATGTGTATATGTCCTGGTCGGTGCACAATAGCAGTCACGTATGTAAGTATATTATAGTGTAGCTACACTGTACGTCTAACAATTGCATTGTTCATAGGTATACTACTCGCATAGTTGTCCTGCACAAAGCTCTAGCACCCATCAAGAATTTAGCTTACGGCTCTATTGTACCTAAAGATTTAACTTGTGCTGTTGTGCTGTAGTAAGTACCTACATAACACAGCTATATACAAATACATACATTAAATGTTTCAGGGCAAGCAATCCGAAGCTACAGTATTAGCTGTATGCTCTGACTTCACTATCCTTCACTCGATTCCTGTGTACTGTTCTGACTACACAGAACCCAATCGTGGAATCTTTACTTACCAGCTCCAATTGTTTAAAACTCTGTCTGGAGTCTTCTATACCGGCTTTCCACTCTGTCCTAACTTCTACATACCACCAATACACTTGCACACCTGAAATTACTAGCAAATTATTGAAACTGTCTGATATTTTGCATTTTGGGTGTGTAGGTGTGTGCACATGTGTAGCAGATTATTGCAGACGAAATATAGACGTTTACTTACTGTAGCAAAAGGAGAAATTCTTTAGTGGATGTCAATAAACATTGCCTCCACTATTTAGAACATTTTTATTGTCTAGTGCCGGGAGTTTTGGCTAACTCAATTATACATCATCTAGGGTCGGCAATTGTTTATCGTTGAGATACTGTTCATCGAAACATTGAGAACAGAGGACAACCAATTACTTTTATTATACGCGAGTATCAAAATAGTTCATCATCAAGAGTCCATTAAACCCTGGCTGGACCTTTTTCAATCAAGTGAGTACAATTTCATTATTTTTTATTTCCTTTAGCGATAAATGACACAATTCGGTACAACATACAGTGAACTCAATGAGAGGGTGGAAACCATTATTAACGGTGCACTCAACCACATTGATTTACACATTTGGTACGTACTACCTAGTTTTCTAATAACGCGATCTAATTGAATTTGCATAGGGATACAGTTTATTCGCTTGTAAGCTTTATTGTTAGGTATGCACTGGGAAATAGCGGAGTCCGATGTTTGTAAAAGATACAATGTTTTTACACATTGTGTACTTTGTGAAACAGAAGTTAATAATTAACGTGCTAGGTCGTTGTTTCTACAGCCATTAATGAGCTAGGTACACATGGCATACATTAGATTGCGTAACTGCTTCTATGATGCAAGGTTTAATGTTTTCTGTCATTAAGCTGGTGACTTTTCATTCAGCTTTTTTGCATAACAGGAATTTAATACGCGAATGAACATTCATTCTACTGCTTACGCAACCCACCTTCATGAACTTTAGAGAATGGGTTACTCATTATCCTGCTAAAACAGAACGTAAATCCCTAGAAGCATGATTCACAGAGTAGACTTCTATCAATTGATAATTGCACTCGAATAATAATAGCAAGACTGCTCTAACAAATATCGGTGTAATAATAGTTAGGTGAACTATTGTACAGGGATCATCCTTAATGCACACAAAACAATGCAGCAGAACAAATACAGAGATCATAATTTATGACTGGATTGGCAAGGCAAGCGGATTGTCAAAAGGATACAATGATTTCCTTCAATTGTCAATTCTTTCACATCTGAGTGTCTATTTATATGAACTGTGGAGCAGCTTACAAAGGCAGGCTTATTTAATTTGCCTACCTAATTGAAAGAATGCATAATACATTGTCATTCTAGATTTATGCAGTCACACTAGAGTAAGTAGACAATGCTTACGTAAAAGTTACCTTTTGGTTACCTGTAGCTATTGTTGTACAAAGAGATTTAGTGAGTCTATAAATGCTCGCTACAGTGATCACAATTCCACAAAGGAAGTAGTGTCGCTTTTGAGTCAACATGATTTGGTGTGGTGTGTGACGTGTACTGAATAATGCGTAGGATTTTGTAAGGACTCCTTTGTATCAGCAGCATTGACAGTTATTGCATACAAGCCATTTAGTACATAGTGGTTAGAATAAATGTAAATATTCATGTAAGTACAATTTTAATTGTATCTTTCTTGGTACTCGTAGTGACTGTGTGGTGAACTGCTGTAAGGTTGCTTAACTCCGTGCAGAGATAAAACAGAGAGAGATAAGCCAGAAGAAGTTGGTTTGCTTTGGAATTGACTGCTACAAGTAGGATGAGTGAAGCCAGTTCAGCTCAGTGATTTCCTTGGTTTGTCTCTTGCCTTGAGATTGTTGTCACCCAGCCTCTGTACATAAAATCACATCACAGCCGTCACAAATTAAACACAAGTCGGCTGAACACGTCTGCACTGAATTGTATTTAGTGTGTAACAGAAGAGTCACGACATGAGCAGAGAAATCAACGGACTTTCAAAAGTACCTAAGACAGACTAACCCAAATTCAGTGAGTAACTGAAGAAGGAAGCTGGATTTATACGTAAATTGAGTAAGTAGGGATAACCTGGCTTGACATTACGTCTCATCGCACGTCAGCAGCATCGAAAAAGGAGCTCGCTCGTCTCATCCTCCAACCAAGGCTCACAATCAAATCAGCCAAGCCAAACAAAGTAACCAAAACAAAATAAAGAGATCTGCTATACCTGACTCTGTTATTGTTATTATTACTTTACATACCTACACACGTAGGTTAGTCAATATTTGCACGCTTTATTTAGAGAACTGGGTCTACAAGGAGTAACTTGAGCCGGACTAAACGAGGAATAACAAAGCAGAACTCTGTCTACTGTAACAGTTTTGAGGATGGATAAGTACATTCGTGCACCAGATCAGATCATCTCATACAGTGCCACTATAACCTACAGCTCTACAGTGCACAGGCAAGTCAAGTCACAATAGCTGAACCAAAGCTCTGCCAACATATCTCAATAACCATTTCAATTTGTAAAAGGGGAAACTTTCTATTCTTCAGCTAGCAAAGCAGCTGCATCATCATCATCACTCCAAGTCTCATTATCTCCTACCCTAACTCTGCAGTATACAAACACAAGAATACAGTAATTATTAGTAAAGATCTGCGTCTACATTTTACTATCTCTCTTAATCTTCAAATGAGAACTCAGTGTCTATTTAGCAACAGAAATTCCAACACGAAGATTTGTTGTCATAATAAGTAATTACCAAGTGCCCTTTGTGGAGATAACACTGCTAAAGTTTTAGCAATAGCTGAATTGCATGCCTGAATTTTTGCAAATCGTGATTTTCTGTTTTATTCCATTGTCTGCAACTATCAGTCGAAAGGGTAGGTCTTTTCTGCAGTGATTTGGATATTCTCTACACAAGTTTCAGGCAAGAGAGCCGCAAAACTTCAATTGCACGATTTGCAATCAAACCAAACCAGTAGTTTGGGTTGTCTATTGAGAAGAGTCAGACGAAGCAATCGAATCTGATCTGTACAACCAAACCCAAACCAATGTAACGTGCTATATAGATTAAATTGACTTTATTTTATTATCGATTCACTTCCCCACAGCAAGTGCTAGTAACCAGACGCATTGTACTTACAGATCCATTAGTGTCACAAAAGTTTACAGAGAGTTCGACACTTTCAATCTCGCCTACCTAATATTAGTATTGGCAATCAGTTCAACATTACACTGTGATATCTGCAGTGCATGTAGATTATGAGAATCTGGATTAAAGTGAAAATAAACCACAAAAGATAACAAATGACATTGTTAGTTTTGTGGATGTTTTTAAATACAGGAAATTATTCTAGTGGAGTATATAAATATTTGTCTATTGATCACCGAACCTGCGATTCCGTAAAGCGTTGTGCAAATAGTTCTGTCAACACAAAATACACAGATACACAATTATCATCAGCGAAGTTAAGAAATCATTCATGACTAGGGTTCATTCACTGTTCCAAATGCAAATAAAAGTAATCTAAATAGCCCATAGTGTATTACACATGTTTTCATGCCATAATAATAAAAGCCGTCTGTGCAAGGAGAAACAACCTCTCATCAATCAACTCTATAAAAACTGGAAGTTATCTATTAAAATACAACTTTGGGCTTTGCTTCTACAGCTCTGAATGATCTCTTCCCATAATTTACAAAGATTACCTTCACTAAAGTACCTCCTGCAGAATATTTGCAAACTTTGATTTCATTGAATATCTTACAAACGCAACGATAAGAAAAAAATAGACAAATGTGTACATTTAAGAAACTACTGTGTACTTGCTGATTACTAACTGAATACCTACATGAATAGAGATAACGACAAAGTTCTTGACAGTGCAAGTCTCAAGCGTTAAACGTCATTACCTTGAATTATTTGCACATTAGTGCTTGTAGTTTTCGTTGCAACGGCTATTATTGTGTTTGGTATGGTAGGTAGGTGAGTTATCTAAGATAAACGATAGGAGACGACATAATTATCGACTATCACACAGATACCAGGCAAGAGAGCAATAATCTGAAAGTGAAAATGAGGACACTGTGCCAATAATTATTAGCAACCAATGCAAAAGACGTTTGTGCACATTTCAAAGTGAGACAAAATCAAAGACACCCAGCCCAACTGGATCAAATAGCACCAGATGTGCATTTTTAAACACAACCCAGGATACACGATTGCAATTTCAATGAAAAATATATTGTAAGGACAAATGATTTTTAACACAATCGAGGCAGTTCCTATTTGCAATTGGATAGAATAGACAGTGAAGTTCATAAATTAGTGACTAATCCTTCATAATCGTCTCACAATTAAAATTAGGTCACCATTGAATAAACGAACCTTTATCACCTCTCTCAATGCCAAATGAAATGAAAACAAACAAAACACGTGCAATTGAAAAAATCGAATTTAGTTGTTGGATTTGCACTGTGTAAAGACCTAAATAATTGGCACGTCCAAGCAAATAGTCCTTTGAAGTGGTGCATTAAAAACTGGAAATAAAATGGAGCTGTTATCGGTGAAACTGCTGGTGCTCACTCTGTCAGGAGCCGTGCG
Source organism: Tomocerus maximus (assembly GCA_019776445.1). NCBI lineage: Eukaryota > Metazoa > Arthropoda > Collembola > Entomobryomorpha > Tomoceridae > Tomocerus > Tomocerus maximus. The sequence continues at coordinate 26,555 of JABASH010000822.1, read as the reverse complement.
AATATTTTTCGGGATGTTTCCTCTGGTCCTAGTCAAGTCCTTGTCTCAGAAATGGACAAGTGTGAATGAGAAGAGAATTCAAAGGGTGATAGCCTACCTGATGTTTTTCGGAGGCGGAGTTCTTCTCGCCACTTGTTTCCTACACATGATGCCGCACGTGCGTGAGAATTTCGCAAAGGTAGACTCTAATTTCCCTATCGCCGAAGTTGTTTTCGTGGCTGGATTTTTTCTTGTCTACATGCTAGAAGACGTCGTGCATAGCATAGTGCATAAAAGAAGACACAACAAAATGAAAAAGCTAAGCAATGCAAATTCCCCGCATTTAACTATTGGGAAGACATCAAAGAAGGACGCAAATGGTGGACCGAATATCAATGGTGTGACGACACTCAGCGCTCTCGCGCTTTCCTCCCCGCATAATAACCACGAAGATAACAAACTGCGAAGAAACCCGAACAACATGACGATAAATGCATCCACCGGGCAGCTCAGAGATACTAGAGAGATATTTTCTAAAGAAATGGCTGCTGATGAAATCCCTGGAGTACAAACAAACAATCGTCTTGCTAATAATAAAGACCCGGAACAAGAACTCAATGCTAATGGCTCTCCTGAGAAATTTGCGTACACTGACCCGGATTGGTGGAGAGACACTGTCATCGTCAATTCCCAAATTAATTTACTTTCAGCTTCTAATTATAGCGTTGCCACTATGCATGACATTCCTCTGAATATTCATCAACAAAATCATCACAACCATCACCATCATCATAATCACCATCATCGAGAGCACGAGCACGTACACGACGACCATGGACATAGCCACATGGCTCTGCCATTCGATTCAGACGATGAAAACAATTCTGTTGGGTCTGAAATAAGAAATCTGCTCATCATTATTGCCATTTCCTTCCATGGAATCTTTGAAGGTATGGCCATTGGTCTGCAGAATACGGAGAAGGATGTATGGTATCTATTCTTGGCCGTCAGTCTTCACGAATGCACAATTCTATTCTGCATTGGAGTTGAGCTCATTTCCTCTAAGACAAAAGTATTCCGTATGGTCACCTACATCCTTGTCGTCTCTTTGGTCTGTCCCATTGGCATCGCCATTGGCATTGCTGTCACTGAAAAATCCTTTGGAAATGCTCTCGCTCATTCTATTGTTGTTGGATCATTTCAGGCAAGTACCTAAACTAATCAACATTTACTATTCTTCCAAATATCATTTCGTTCTACTGGCACTAGAAACACTTTTCAGCCAAATTAAAATTTTATTCCCGAAACAAATTAAATCCATTTTAGATCAATAGATGACAAACAGGTGTTGTACAATTAATTACTCCCTCTAATAACATTTTCTAAATATGCAGATGCATTGCTAAAAGCATGGACTGAATTAAATTAGATTTGACCGCTTTGTCTTGACACTTGAGCGAGGTCATAATTAATTTTTTTTCAGAATAAAAAGATACCAAATTGCTCTAATTATAGATAATTTTGGTGTTCCTATCTATAATAAACTTTTTACAAGCAAAGTGTAATGTAGGTCTGTAGATGAGTCAGATAATGGATTGATAATGAGCATAGGGTATGTAGAGACTACATACACGATTTATTGTCTGTGGATATTTTTGTAAAACAAAAGAAAGAGTTGGCGAGATGTATTTGGCCTGTCATGACATATTTTGTTGGAAGAATGAATCCGCTGACGCGTGACTGATACAGATGGAGAGTTGATGGGGATAATGCGAGTAGACGTGATTGATGTGTTCTTTAATTCTGACTGAGTAATGCAATACGCCTGCTTGGCCCTCTCTGCCTTTGGGCGGAAGTCTCTGAACAATTTGCACTTTCTGTCAAGTGTGTGAATTACATGGATGAGAACATCATAAATGCAATAGAGAAACAGCGAGTCGTTCACTTACTAAGTCGACACTAACACAACAATCAGCCTTTATGCTTCTTGCACAACTTGTGCAACTAATTCGCTTTAGCTCCACAATTAATTCTAAGGTTTGGACTATTTCCTGAATTGCATATTTAGATTGCAGACACACACTACTACAGTACAGCTGCATGTCGAAAGGCGTATCTTTTTTCTCGCGCTGTGTTTGCTCTTAATTTATGTGCTAATACGTTTAGTGTACGCATTCTGTCATATTTAGTCGTAAAACCAAACAATATACAAAGTAATACAATGCAATTCCTTTTCTGTGCATGCAAAAGACATAATACTTGTTATTAATATGCATAAATAATTGTATAGTGAAGCAAGGTTTGCATTTTAGATGCATGACAGGATTAGCTTTAGCTTTTATCACCAGTGAATACCTAAGTACGTATTATTATCACCATTTCGCAAATAGGTGGTCGTAGCTTTGTATTTATTAATTTCATTACTATGCATGCGATAACATTTTAGAAAAATTATAGTTTTTCCTCAGCAGGTTAAGCAAGGATATAAAATTCTGTCAAGGAGGTATGGCTCTATATGGTTAATAAATATGAATATTATAATAATTATTATGTACTTGTAAGAAATTGTCCGTTTGCTTTTGTCGGCTTCCTTGTGTACTTCGTCTACGTAGGTACTTAACTAGGTAATAAGCAGTAATGCCAATCTACGTACCTGCACCTAAAATTACCGCTGTTTACATACATAAACAGCCTTAAATGGCTAGCTGTGATGATTTATTAAATATCTCGCAATTTAGGTAAGAAAAACAAATGTTATCTTTTATCTGGTTGCGATTACACGCTGGTGCAGTAAACCTTTAACCTTGCTTTCCAATTTTTTACTTGCAGAGACTAGTCGTCTTGTCAATCTAGTTTCCTTCTAATGATAGTAAACAATAGGAGTCGAAAGTAAGGTTAATATTTGCAGACACAGTTTACACAGGTATTACATGTTTACTGTCAAAGAGACAATTTCATTATAATTCAACTGACTAGCCTACCCATAGTCACCTAAACTGCATACTCTAGCCAACAATTCAAGTTATGCCATTTTTGCAGTCTTGATTACACTAAATGGCTTATTACTAAGCAGCTGACCACCTTACCATGTTATGTATATAGGAAAGGATGAGTGTATAGTGGCAGTTAACTAGGTACATGTGCCGCATGTTTCTTTTCTTCAAAGTCCTTTTCTGCTTCTGCAGATATATTTCTCAACTAAATAGTAATTGTAAATCCCTTAGTACAGATCTACAATGTTAATGGTATGCAAAAAGGAACCGTTTTAATTATTAGTTGCACGAATTCTTGTTTTCGTTAAGCAATTTTTATTCTGACATTTATTTCTGATAAGACGATTCGTATCGTGCACATGCACATAGAATGCTTGAAATCGTGTAGATAGTAGTTTGGTTAACAAGATCTGAAAAAAGTGAAAATTATGTAAATAAGACTTAATTCATGTCACATAGTATTTCGTAAACTTTTTAAGATGTAGGTAAATGGTTGTAGAGGGAAATTAAAGTTCAGTGATACAGTATTACGATGGGAAATGAACTTGAAAGTTTTTGATGGGATGTGGTTGGTGAGGAATAAGTAAGTCATGTTATTCATGAGAACTTTATTTGTAACGCTGGGTATTCTGTACGCTTCCTAGTGTCCCTGCACAACAACGTACGTACGTGAGTGTATATAATACTATTGGCTGTGTATTTACATGGACTGATCCGGTACAGCTCACCAAGTGGAGATAGGATAGAATGAGTCAAGCGACCTAACTCGAAAAGCAAACATAGCAGGATGCAGGAGCAAAGTTTATTTACATTACAATGCAAATCCAATCTTCGCAAAGAAATAGGCAAGTAAATACATCTTCTATAGATTCAGTATGTGTGATCGACTAACTGTAAACCATGTACAGTAAGAATTGCAAGCCAACTTCGTGCATTGCAAAATAGATGCAATGACTTCTTTCGCATTCTGGCCACTATATACATTCCTCATTTCATGACCTATTTTACAGGGAATAATCCCTTCAGCTATGAATGCATTGTAAATTGGCCATGATCAATTTTGCATCCTTTGATTTATACGATGCTTTTCTGCATCAGTGCAATATTTAAAGCTACTTACCATGCTAATAGTATGCACACTTGTATCTTCTCAGGCCACATACAATTCCATATGCAACTAGCATGAATATTCATCCAATATGCGGAGGAGAGAAAGATTGTAGTCCTGCACGAAGTTATTTTATATTATGATGTTACATACATCAAAAGTACCAAACAATTGAAACGCAATTTAAGTTTAGAGTTCTAACCTAATCTTCTAGCATGAGTAAACGGGTACATGAAAGAAGCAACTTAGCAATCCAGTCAGTGGTCAACGAATCGAATAATTTATTTCTTTGAAATGTCAGTTAAGAAAAGCCCAAGTTGAAAGAAACAATAGTTTCCATTAGTTAATCTTTAAATTCATCATGTCCTGCATCTCTGAGAATAGATAACATTTATTATTTTTTTCGCAAGAAAGGTTACGGAGACTATTGGTATTCGTTCTTTTATGTCGTGCATGTATAGCATGCGTAACCACACTAACCTTGAAATAATATATCTGTATTTCGGTCTTGTAGAAGCATCAACCCAGGGAATACCTCGCATTTTTATTTTGACTCGTTAATACAGGGTATCAATAATTTATTGTCTCCCCCTAATCACCAGAGCCAACACAAGATGTGCAAAATGGCATAGCATTACACAAACTTTACGGTAGAATACAAAGAATTGACTGTCATTAGATCTGCTGCCCATGGATATGAAAACCTTTGGAAAGTAAAAGGAGGGTCAATTCTTTTGTATAAACTGTGAATCGATCTTCTGTTAGTTTTGTTAACAAAACAGTCTTTAATTCGGATTTGATATAGGTAGTCTTGCTAGATCATTTCAAAACCAAGGAAATTGTATTCCAAATGGGAAAAGTCCGTATATTTCAAAATCTGCCCTCCAGATTTTTTCATTTTCTCTTCTAGTATCAGATAAGCCAAAAGATTATGGATATCCTGTATAATATTTTATTTTTGCTGTAACCGCAACCTCAGTCGGTCACTGAATGAGCCAAGTCACTCTTACTCAGAAACGAAGTTCATATACATTGACGATCTCTGTCTGGATGTGAGGACCTCGGTCGTCCACAGACCTTGAAATATTTGGACAGCTTGACATTCATCATCCAGGTGGAATCATTTTGCAATTTCGTAGAATAATGGGACAAAAAACTAGGTAGTTATTCACCCTCTAGTGGGTATTATCTTTTATGAAATTGCTTACTGAATATTATAAGTTAAACCAAGGTTAGTATTTTTTATCAATATATGTAACTGAATATCTATATTATTTATTTGTATCATAATATACGCATAAATCCTGACATCCCCTTATAATACCTGTACATACGAATGCTTATTACCCCCCAGAGTGAAACCTATTACTACGTCCATGCATAACATGTACTACACCTGTAATTATCTGGTGGGTGTATATTGCCCTCACACACTTCGGGATGAATCACGCATTCCAATCTTCAGTGTAATTACTATGCAACTGAACAACAAGGCAATGGGATTATATAATAATAGAAAATATATGCAAAATCACGTAGCACGGAATAAAAAGCTTAAAATAATTTTTTGTAATTTGCTCTAAGTAATGCTTCTAAGGTGGAGAGGGAGAGAGTAAGTGCCAAATATCTTATGAATACTATTCTTGAAACAAAATGCAAATGAATTGAAGTTATATGAAACCAGTATTAACATCTTGGCATGGCATGTCAAGAGGTCAACAATTTACGTGACAATTCAAAAGTAACCAAAACATTATACATAAATACAGGGATCAAATAAGTTGTATATGCATATCCAAAATCATAGATGAGATTACAGATAAAAGTAGGAGTGTATTTAGGTATCTATATGTGCTTTATGCTAAGCCTATTATACGGGTATTCTTATTCTAGTGCTTCGTGCGAAACTGGTCAAGATATTTGCTAGCATATTTTGGAATAGCTAAGCTATTTAAATCTATTATCATACAATTGCATCCTCTGTAGAGTAAGCTTGGCTTTTCTTATATTCATGCTTATTTTGAGTATTAGCAATTAATACATGATGAACTCCTTTTTGCCGTGCCAATATTAATATATGCGTATCATAAATTACACAAATGTGCGTTTTCTAAAAATATCGATTCCCCCCTGCGTATGATATTTAACATTGCGTGAGTCTTTGAGTGAGCACAGATGTAATTTGAACTCTAAATCATGTTAGATCCCAAGTTGATATTTGCATAGAAATTTGAATATAATAATATGGAATGTTACTTAGATTATTTACAATTTTGTCTGATTTTGCAGAAACTAGTGCACTGCAACTGAAACTTGACTTAACACTAGAGCCACCAACGTTCGTTAAGATTAAAGCAAGGTCTATATTATGCTATGCAACGGAATTATGTGGAAATGTTTAGGTTACGTATACCCGTTACCCTAAATATAAACAAGTGTGTAGGTTGTATTTTTGTAAGAAAGTTGAGACTTGGGATATTTATTCATTTCCCGTCAAGATAATCAAAGTTCAAGTCATTCTCGAACGCGTCACCAGCTATAATTATGATTTCATTGAATATAATTATGTAATCTCAGTTGTGATAGATTGCTTGCGGTAAAGCGTGAAATTACAGCTGGATAAAAGCATTTCTTACACAATAATGTATTCATAAATGAAAATGGAGCTAGCGTAGGGCTGCAGAAAAGTTTTCTTAAGAGTTGGGCGTATTGTGTTGTTAAATATTCATGTAAAATGTGTGTATTAATTCAAGTGTGTTTTTTGTACCTTATTTGTGCACCTGCTCTATTCACGTGAGCTGGCTTATTCATGTTAGGTGCAAATAAAGTGAACGCACTAAATATTACAATGTGTTTGGAAATGTGACGACAAATACTGGGCAATATTTATGACTGTTTTTATGTCTGTAGCACCGAACTGCTAACTTTAATTACTAAAATGACTGCATTTGGCAGCATAACTACAAACTGCATTTCTATACTCGCTCATTTGCATAACAGAAGTACTTGCATACTCGGGAATTAACCTCACTGCCAAAAGAAACAGAGTAAAGCGAAATTATATGTGTTTGCAATGATGTTGGTATATTTGTGCAACATGCTCTGTAGTTTGATAGGTTAAAGATGAGACAAAACAGGTCCATCTCTCATTCGTGTTCAGTTGATGCTAATGAAATATAATTTATTTTTGACAGGGTCTGGCCTCGGGGACATTGCTGTATGTGACATTCTTTGAAATATTCCAAGAAGAAGGGCGAAAGCTTCAAAAAAAGTATTTGCACATTATAATCGCTATTCTAGGGTTCATCCTCATGGGCGGACTGGAACTTTTGGGTACGTCTCCAAATTAGTAATTTATGCTATCGTATTCAGTTTCATGCTATTAATAAATAAGACTTGAAATTATGCTTTAGCCTCTACTCACTATTCGAAAGTCATCGTAAAAACTACTGTGTTTTTGCTGTAATGTACATATCATTAAAATCGTATGCACAAACCATGACTCATCATGTCTTATTCAAATGACTTAGACCGTCTCGCACTCACGATTGCACTTCATCTTTTTAGTGCAGTATTAGTATATTATTAAATATTATTAGCAACTTGCAAAAAAATGACACTCAAATGTCCTTGTAGCATCATTATTGGTTTCGTTGTTTTAGGATCACCTACCTAACCCTCCAGAGTTATAAATTAAAAGTACAACTTACAAAGGTATGTACGACATGCATCATGCATCATTCTGTAGATGATTTCAAAGTATTCATAATTGATGTATATTATGTGACATCACAGAATGTATGATCTACTCTATCATACACATACCTAAGCAATGTCATGTTTAATATACTTAGGTACTTGTAGGTATTTACTGCGAAAATTTCAAGAATAAGCTATAATAAGAAGATCGTAGATACTGCTAATATTAAGGAGGTACAACGACACAGGTTTAAAGTCCTCAAAAGTGATGCTAACTAAATTCAGACCAAATAGGTTCCTCCAAAGTAATTTTTATCAATCTACCCAAGTAACCAAATAGTGTATGCGACATGATAAAATGATGGAAGAAAACATAGACATCAGGATTATTGGAGTCCAAATACTATATATCTGTAATGGAGTAGGTGATGTGGACAGGTCAGGGTCTGAGTAATGCAAAATGAAAGAGATATGTTGGTGGATCAAGGAGTCTATATAAATAGCTGGTGCAGCATATATTCAAATATTTTGTTTCACTGATGTTTTGTGGTGATTTCTCAGGGGGGCACAGTCATGGCGCCGGAGGCCACGGCCACAGTCATTCCGGTAATGTAACAGTTGAGGACGACGACCATGATCATGGACATGATCATGACGCTCATTCCGAAGCTGACCATCATCATGATCACGACCACGATGCTCATGGACATTCCCACAGCCACTAACTTCAATTAACCAAAACCAATTATTGTTCGCTCTATTGTCCATGTTGACTATACCTAACTCTAATTTCCTAATTACACAGACCTAGAGTCCTGGCTTCCCTGCGCTGCCACGCAAATGTCGGGCAATGAAACTCAACAATCGGAAATTAGCATTTTGTGCCTTACAATTACAACCTGTTAGTTGAATTTTAACATTGAAAGAGTTCGCAACTTCCGTGATTAATGACAGTCATTTACCAGCCTATGCCTCCAGACTCATCTCTTTCAAAATGCAGAAAGCAAACACGGTCTACAAGTTTTATAGGATTTTGTTGGTGAACCAAATGTCAAATGCGTCTGTTTTGTAAATGACATACGATGAACTTTAGCATCCTTACTCACCATTTAACCTCGCCTTGACTCATTGGTTAGTATTTAATTTGTTAACTCGTCCCCAAAACATTTTATGCCTGAAATGGACACATGTCACTAGATGTGGGGAGGCTCAATAAGTAATAGACATCTGAATGATATGTACTTATTTTGGTATTAATTATGGTAAGCCAAGTCTAGCCAGGTCGGTAGATTGCATTCTGCATTCCTGAGTTGATGATAATTACATTTAATAACATTGTTTACTGTATGCAGCATACGATTATGTTCACTTTACCAATCTAGATGACTATTACTAATGTGCTACGGTCTATGTTCATTTGCAATTTGATTGGGAAAACTCTTGATTGAGAAAACCACACCATACCATAACGTAAATTGCGTTTCAATTTTCGGTCTCTCTTTTGATGGACGGTGGAAGTCACTAAATATTTCATATAGGCAATGGTGTTAAGTTCTATTCAGCGTATTTTATCTCTTCGCATTTACAACTTGAGGGTGTGCCTTCTTTTTGCAATAAAAATGTTACGTAAAAAGTACAAAACAAGTATTACTGTCTTTCCTATATGTCGAAACTAAATTTATATAATGAAGATGTTGAACTAGTGCTACTTGGGAGTTCAGATTGACGAAGGACAGAAGTGAGTAGTTACAATTATCATAATAAATCTGTGTCTAGTTATAATTACCTAACAAAAGCATTTTGGGTGTGCCTTAAGCTAAGTAGCTTACAAAAGTTAGTCCGAATTTTGTCTTCAGATAATTATTTTAGCAAAGTTTCCTATAAATGGCCACTAGATTATTGAAAATGTGATGCAAAGAGAACGACTGCGTTATTATTATAATTATTGGGCTGTGCTTTTTTTTTACTTAAAACCATTATAATTAGAATTGCAAAAGGTATCTGAAAACTTGAGATGCGTAAATAATGTATGTGATATAGGTAGACAGATTTAGGTATAAAGTGATATTTTCTAACACATTTACTATTTGTGTTAAAATATATGCAGATAGTGTGCATGAACAGCTAATAATGTTAGTTAGTATTTTCGGTATTGAAAATTACATTGGTTATTACGATTGAAAATAAACTTTCGTGTGAGTGTTCGACATGACAATACCTATGATGTATTCTGGCTGCATAATACATACTTACCAGTAATAGGCATGGACATAGAACATTTTTCTAAGTGAACAGAAATATGCGTGAAATTCAGTGTTAGGTATTTTTACAAGAGAGTAGCTATGCTATTAACGATTTAGTATGCACTTACGTACATAAGTATCAATTACTGTAAATCCAATAAAATGCAAACTGTGATTTTCTTGATTTACAAAAGTAAAAAGAAATTGTATATACTAATGTACTCTAAACTTATATTTATGACTGGTATACCTTTGCATTCTAATGATTGTCTGCAAATACTTAATGCAATACATCATATTTTATGTATATAGTAAATCTACATGTGATTGAATTTTGAGATTTAAGTCTTATGTTTATAATGAAAGAATGTACTGTATAAAGATAGTTAATGTTATGGTAGCTTTCGGTTTATTCTGTGTAAGTATAGCTGTATAGTAAGCTGAATTGTTTGATTATAAATATAATTTTATGAAAATGTACCCTCCAAAATTTTCCTTTTTGTAGGTTACATCAAAAAGACTTAAATAATCATAAAAATAAAACTGAAAATGAGCATTATCGTCTTTATTCGCATAGCCTAAAGCACAGCGGTACTCATAAAATCATAATCATTGCTGATTTGCATCTAGAAAACTTTATAGCCATATGCCTATGAATTTAGCCTTAATCTATGGCCTCTATGACTGATGAAAAGGCATTGCTTTATAGTTTATCCTTAATTGGGTTTGTGTGTGGATTGCAAGAAAATGGGAGTAAGGTAAGTAAAATGTGTCATCAATAGTAGTCTTTATTTATGTAATACAATAACTGGATTTAACAAAGGTTCATTCATCTCCACCTAATACATATTACGTGTTTATAACAATTAATGTCGTAATCATAGATAATGCCGCGTGTATTTGCCGTATATACAGAAAAGATTACAGTATAGTAGCACGTTCCCCTCGTGTCAAATAGATACTCTAAAATGTACACATTTGAGAGTGACCTCCCGAAGAAACCAAAATTGGACAATTGAAATGGATAGAAAACAGCAATCGCGTGTGGGTATGTTACATTTACAGTACAGTTTTTATATTACAATAGCAAATCAATATTTGGTTGTTGGTAGGTGTATACTTATTCGCTTATGTAGGGAAGTATAGAGAGAGCAACGACTCGGCTGCACTTCTGATTTAATTGTTGGTCATGGTCTGCTCTTGTTTGTCCACTTTTTGATTTATTTAACATTATGCGTAATGCGTGTGTGTAGTAATGCGTGTGTGCAGTACCTTTTGAAGTTGCTCTGTCCAGTTCTCCTCTCTATAGTCTCTTTCTTCATTCTTGCCCTTGACTTGGTAAAATTTAAGTTACGATCTCTTGCTCTCGTACGTACGATAAACTTACAATCTAATATTTTTCACATAGGTAGGTATAGGTACTAACCATAATATATCTTGTGTAGTTACTTCACAGCTAATATGGTACATTTAATTTACTTTGTTAGTTTAACATTACAATAATATACAAGTACTTTTTTAGTTACTGCACTCATTTGTGTCAGACAGCTCCCCATTTACAACAAGATACAAGGATTCCTCACATCAATATCATGGCTAAATGCTACTGTCTACCTAACACTGCTAAAGAAGTACATATGCAATTAAGGTAGCTTTGAATGTCAACCTAACAGAGTGAACTCGAAGCGGAAATAAGTTCTGCAAGCATGTAGCATTTCTATTGGTAGCATTGGGGACATTTGTATAAAAACATCTGAAATGACTTGGGAATCTGTTGTTGTACATCAAACATTTTCTGAACTAAATAATTCAAACCAGCTGCAGATGATAGCATAAATTACAGGGATGAAAGGAATGGAAATTAAATGTCTCGTGATTAAAATCCAATTACTGCGAGTTTTTTGTGACTGAAATTACCATATACTTTATTGACAGGACAGGAACCATTAAGGATGAATAAGAATGACAAGAATTGTGGGAAACGTTGCCCTTCCTTTACGTCCGGTCTATCGATTTTGATAGGCACGACAACTACTATTGTGTTCTCTTTAATATCGCTTCAGTCAAGACTAGACCTTGATTTTGGCAAGTTGATTACTTATGCAAAACGGAAAACGGAAAAAATATCACCTGTGTTGATATTTCCATCCAGAATGCCTTCAATCACTTGCTTTTTTCTTACTTTTGGAAAGTACCTATTAGATATTTAGATATAAGATAGAAAACATACCAATTTTCTATAAATTATGACAATGAACTATAAAACGAAATATCTTTATTACACAGCGTTAGCAGATATAGCTGCAGTTTTTTCTGTGCACTACATAAAGAATGAACACAATTTTTGTCAAAACATATTTGCAGTCGTTTATTGTAATTTCCGTTAAGGATATAGCAAGTGCAGCTGTAGAAGGATGTTTGGAAGAGTTATTAAAGTAGCGGAGAATTTTGTGTGTAAAGTTGAGTTTTAGTTGATCTGCCATCAACCTTGACACAGTAATAATTTTTATTTAGCCTAGAATGGTGTCTTTCACTTAGGAAGGGCAAGAGTAGTAGTAAAATGATTGTAACGGGTAGTTGAAAGAGAGTAAGAGGAGCAGAGCAAGTCATCACGGTGGCTAATAGTCATAACATAAGAAAAGTAAGGAGGTTGACGGTAAAGTAAAGTGGCCTGAGCTGGTCGCAGTGATGCAATTCAGTGGAGCTGTTATGATTTGATCTGTCGGTAGCCTTGGCTGGGCTGAGTCTAAGTAAGACGTTGTTTGGGCTGTGAGTGACGGAGTGATGAGGATGGAGGAAACCGGAGGGAAGGGAAATGGTTGGAGAGTGAGTAACGTAAAGTTGGTTAGGCAAGAGCAAGAGTGCCAATAATAAGAGTCTGAGCTGGCAAAGTTGGGCTTTGGTTGGTGTTCTTGTCTATATGACAGTGAAGATGAGATGGTTCTTTATCGCGAGGAGGAAAGTAATATCCCACCAGGTCATATCGTAAGTGTTATATTATATGCTCTCACTTATTGCACTTTCTTCACAGCGTAGTCAGTGACTAGTCAGCTCTTGAATTTTTTGCTCGTCAAAGTCAGAGTCCTAGGGAGAAGATGAGGACACAACTCACTACAATAGGATTACACATAACTATCCTAATACCCATTAAAGTACATCGAGTATTATTCCCTCTCCCTATATATTATAAAAAAGAAATTTGCACTCTTCAATCTCTCTCAGCTGTATAGGACAATTTATTTCATTTTCCTATTTACTTTTTAATACTTGGCTACAGGACGCTCTCTCCTCTAGCCAGCTCCATAAGTAAATATCATGGAGGAGCTGCAAACAAAAAAGTGTTAAATATGCAAGATTCTCTGGAGCTGACGTGGACGTGAGAGGAAGGAAGGTACTCAAACAAATAGTCAAAACGATGGAAATGAAAAATTAAGTCTTTCAGGGAAGTACTACATGTACAAGTACCTAGGTAAACTATTTAGCAGTACATAAATAAATATACGCTAAGGTTAATGTGATGGAAGTCACATTAGAAAAAGCAGACCAAACCAGATGGAATCCTACAGATCATCAAATATTTAATAGTTGTCCAGAATTATATTTGTTCGTCTGTCCTGTATAAATAATTGTGTAGGATGAGACTGGTATGGTGGAGACGAGTGGAGTCCTTATGTTCTTCCATTTCCAGTCATTCAATCTTGTTTTTCTTCTGCTTTATTAAAAAGTTTATGAGCTACATCAGGATGACTACATACATACAATTATACTATTCACTTTCCCTATAACCTTTAACCCCCACTACCCCACTATTATGCTAAAATGTACATATACACAGCTTACACCATACTTATTTTATATAACAATATATCCATATCCCACCTAATTAGTAATAAACACACAGTTCTCTAAAATCCCTGTACTTATGCTATATTACTTAGTTATGTAACTCTTAAGCTTCTGAGGATACTTATATATTATGTACATTACATCTCTGTCTTGAAAATAGGAATTGCTCCACCTTCAACCAACAAAAAATTAAATTCATATAAATCATGACTTCATATTGCATAGAAATCGTAGCAAATTGCACTCAGTCGTGCACAAGATTAGAAAACTCATTTTCCTCTACGTAGAAATGACGTCATTTCTCATCGCAAAAATATTTTGCATAAACAAATTGTCTTGTGACATAAAATTTGCATTCGCTACCTTTTGTAGGTAAGTGCTGGGTAGAAACGCCACAGATTGCATCCAGTCCAGAGTCCATGTGTAGTATTTGTTTAGGAGGAAGAAGGATTGTTACAATCAGCTTGTTTTCTTCTCTGCTTAAACCGGATGAAGAACAACTGACGCTTTCTCATCAATTCGATTCCAATTATACGCTGAAATGCACTAATTTACTGTCATGTCAACTGAAGGGAGAGAGTGTAGAGTTTCTGTTGGAGTAGATTCTATTTACGTTGTGTGTACTGCACACATTAGATTCTTACACGTATTTAATTCACATCAGATCTATATTTAGCTACCTGCAGTGTGTTTGTGTATAGACAGAGGAACTTGTCCATCTGCACAGATATAAATGTGTATAGTAGATGCAGATGTCCAAAAGGGGATATATTATAGACACACTATGTTTGGGTACACTGCTAATAAATCGACAAAAGCAGCGTGCATTGCACAGCACAAAAACCGACACCACAAATTAAATATCACAATTCACAGTAGGTTGGGCTCTGCCTGTTCTTCTGTCTATTCTTTGGCCATTTGCTGGGGAAGCGGTTGTTTGTTTGTAATTTGCCTATTCGACTTCCCTTTAATTACGAGTCAAAGCCACTTCACTTCATGACGAGCAAAACACATGAGATACGTTACGTAATTAATTTATTTGAAATTATACAGCAATGTGATACTAGAACAAATAGTCAAGCATATATAAGTCCTACTATATATTTCTCCTGTACACACGAGCAGTTCATACCTAAGTAGAATACAATAATAGTCATTCGATCCCGTTGCACTAATTTCTTTCTTGTAGAATATGTTGTGTAAGTATTAAGTATATTAAGTATAGACTCACACTCTATATAGAAGTATTTAGATTACCCAAAATGTATATCCACACTTTAGTAGCTCCAATTTAATAATCTTTGACATTTGAGTATGAAACGGTAGTCGAGTCGGTTAGTTCCTTAACAATAAGCTACTTTATTTGCAAATAGGATTTGTAAACGTAAAATTCCAAAGCATATTGATTGTTTCAGAATTCATCTGATGATTGTTGTTTTGATGAAGACACGAGAAAATATTTACTCTTCAGTTCATTGTCAGTTCAGTACTTAAGTAATATACTGGTGTGTATGTACGTAGTAATACGTTTGTATAGTTTCCATTCAAATGGGAATAATGAAACTTTTAATTTTATACAAATCTATAGGTACGTTTTATAACAGTAATAGAAATCTAATGGTTTCCCTTCTATCCGAAAGATAACAAAGTATTTCCTAAGCAAAGGTTTTCCTTGTGCATCAGAGACGGGAACATATAAATCATGAATTTCACTTAAACCTCGACGCTATACATCCAGAGAGAGGCTTTTTTGTTTCTTCTGCAAATAGTATAAGTATGTGTATTTCTTGACATTAACTTGTTTAGTTTGTGTTTTGTTGGTTTATCTGTAGCTAGCCCAAGTGAAGTAAAGTATACATCTGTCCGTTCGTACAAAATGGAATTGGAATGAGAGTTACTTTTGTATTATATGTAATTTAGTGTACTATTTATTTCATAAGATATTTATTTATGTCGTGTGAGTTTAAGCAAAGAGTAATCGGGTCTGTCGTCTCATCTTGCTGATGACGCTCTTTTCAACTCATTTCCTACATCAGTACAGTCCACAAGAGTATAAAACGAACTGAGCTCGTCCGTGCCGTGTCTGCCGGACTCTATAAACACACTCTCTATATAGTAAATAGTAACACTGTATTTATTTCGCTAAGAATGCTCATCCGTGTCTCTCTCCCTCTCCCTAGCTGGTGATGTGTGTATTATCTACTAGGAGGTTTTCATGTCGGAGAGTGTGAATGGGATAGAACAAGTCCTTGAGTAGAGTTTTCTCTGTCCTCGGTGATTTATGTAGAAAGCTTAGTTTTTGGCGTTTGTGGTTTGTGGTCTGGTCTTGGAAAACTGTGGTGAAGGGCTGGATACTTTATCTATTGTGACAACTGGAATAATGAGGGAGCCAACTTCTTAGATGAGAAATCATAAGAAGGTAGGAAAGAACACTAGACATTATGGAAAAGACGAGAAGCTGATGATTTAGTATTCGGCTGGCTGAACCCGTCTGCATGGCTGCAGGCCTCTCGCCTAAAATCACAATAAAATAAATTAAACACGGACATAATGAATATTTCCTTGTCCTGCTGTCTGCATCAGGACACTTTGACTTCCCCATCTCCTCCGTTTGACTTCCCTCTCCCACTACCCAACTACACATAAATACATCGGCTATGTATGTGCGTTTTTTATTCCTAAGTGAAAGTCCCATTATAAACGGACGTAAATGGTGACATACTTATAGGCAGTAAGTAAACCACTCTAGCTCTTTACTAAATAAGTCAACGAAAGACAATGACAACTAAATTTCCTCCCGTGTCTTTCACCACCGTGTCAACTTGTCAAATTTCTATTGCTACTAATTGCGCCAAGTCGAAAACAAAAGCAAAAAGCCATTTGGCAAGCACTGCTGCCGATTCACAGGCTATAAACATCCAATAATAACAGCAATATACTATCTCCTCCTGAATGCTATATTTATCCGGGCTGTGTATCTACTATCTACAATGGAGACTTAGTTCTATTATTGCTAGTATTCCAAAGACTATGTGCAGTCATTTAGTTCTGTGCTGAGTAGTAAGCGTATTTATATTATGTACGCTACTCAAGTCCACTCTTATCACATTTTTCCGCTTCAGTTGGCCAAAGCCAAACTAAATTATGTTAGAAGTACCTATGTTTAGTACTTATTCCATGTAATTACTTATGTTACTTACTATTATTCGTATTAGTGCTCCTGACTACTGACTCATCGTAAGTCATTCTACTGGTCTTGGCTTCACATTTTCCTCTTCTGGCTCATGTCGTTACTTTACCCAACGGAATCTCCAAATAATTAAACTACATAGACACTCTTAAATAATCTAATCTTGTGTTTGCTTACACGGAGCTTTATTTACTGCGCTAACAGTTCACTGTATTTCCTGGAAAAACCCATTGAATTAAATGGGGGCGAGGCGAAAGAGTGCAGACTCTTTTCAAGTGTCTACAGTAAACATCCCTCCATAAGTAGGTCTTCGTCAATAGAGTAATCTCTGCTGTGCTCCATGCANGACTATTTCTTGGGAGTCATTAAAAATGCTCTTAATACTCTCATCTTTTCTCATTAGAAGTGTAAACATATTCAACGCCTTATTCACATACAAAATCCAATTTGGTTACATCGTTGAAGAATCAAGTATTTGTTCATTAATATGCGTAAGAGTTCGCTGAATTAGATTTCTACTCGAGATTTTTGTGTACCTAATCTGTCAATTAATGAATAATTGGCACTTCAAGCGACTAAATCCTCCCATTAGTACAGAATGCTAAGCTATTCTTCAAATACAAAGTAATGGCATTTATACGTTTACTTATTCTGCAACAATAATTTGATTTTCCCATTGTAGTAATTACATGTTTGTTCTGTGGGGTATCTCTCTATAGCTACACTGCTTATAGTTTGGATAAAGGATATATTTAGAGCGTTAGCACTATATAGAAGAGTAAAAATCAAGTAGTGTTTGAGCAGTAAGAAAAAGAGATCAGTTCACATAGCTGTTCACGTTATGACGACCTAACCGCTTTTACGGGATTGTGTTATGCAATGCATTACGTCATAAAACTGTTTCTTGTGTAGACCTAATTGCAGCCGTATTTTTGTTCTATGTTCCATGCATTCTTCGTAAAAGTTAACTGAAGCACTTTTTGTGAAGCTATCGCCCCTTTCCTTTCTCCACTTGAGCTTTCTCTTTTACGAACTCCGTGTATGTACTTATGCTCGTATGCAGCACTTAAGATCCTTTGAACAGAAAATATTTCTTTTCAGAATGGAAAAGACTCTGGCTTCATTGGCTGTTACTGTAATGTACTGGAGACTTGAACAAACTATAAGACTCTCATTACAAGTTTCATAGTTTTCCTTATGTAGGCTAAGGTAGCAACTAAATATACATTTACGTAGGTATTCCTGCAAAGCGTATTTATTTACTGACATTAGGGGCTATACAGCCTAAGACATATACTAAACTACAGCACACTGAAAAATAAGATTCTGTTGAAATTGCTTTGACTCTCGTAGCTCCGAGACCTCATTACACAAATGAGTCCCTTTTGTACACAAATATTTTCAACTGCCTACTTCAATAAAATCTCATGGTGCTCTACTTCTCTAACGCTACTATACTTTCTCTACTGATAGGGCCATTTTATAAATTAATTTAACTTTCCTCAGCCTTTATTCTAAATATGCTTTCTACTTATGGAACCCATACAATTTATTATGCATGGGCTATATGGCTTATACCATCTAATCCCACATTACATTCTATCTATCTATCATTAAAAACTGTATATCTCTGTAGACTACACTTACATACATACTCTGATACTGGTAGACTAAAAATCTGTAGATGCGACATGCTTAGTGCTAGAAATAACAACGCAGTCGGGCTCCTCTTTGCACAAAAGCTATAAGTCATCTAACAAATAATACTTTTGCATAATACATTTTTTGGAAGTTAATGTTAGACTTTCTTCTGGGTGGTGGTTGCTTTAGTTTTAGTTTAACTTTGAATTTCGATTTAACTTTTGTGCAGTCCACATTTCTTTGTTACATTGCAAGAGGACGGCCAAGTTATATAGGACACTCTTTTGACAGAGAAGGAATGTGGCGAAAATTCATGGGTGAAAGTAGGAGAAGGAAAAAAATATGACGGAGAAAGTTAGGCGAGTCTCACGGAGTTGGTGAAAAGATGTGATCAGATGAGGGTGATATAGTACAATGGAAAAGTAACTGGGATTGCCGCAGTTGTTTTACTCGGCGAAAGACTAACGGCGAGAGTCTCTCTTCCAAACATCCTGGTACCTACACATAATACCCGGGTACATACTATAAGAGAAAGAAAGGACATACCATTCAATACGTGAACTCGAACGCTTGCGACGTCAGCGTTACTGGGGCTGCAGGAATACTTGCCCGAGTCACCGGGCTTGGCATCTTGGATGAGGAGATAGGAAGTGGTGATTTCGCCCTTCTCTGTTATCACACTCACTCCTCCACGGTCCGAATTGTAATTTATTACCTGCGATTTCGGTCAGGGGTATTTAGCTTCATTAGTCCATTGGGTTCTCACTCAACCAACTATTCCCATGCACAATCTCATCGCACTATTCTCACATTCTTTACTCTCAACACCCGTCCCCCTATAAACCATCAATTACTCTCAGCTAACTCTCCTATGCTATGGCTTTTTTGACTCAATTCCATTCGACTGGACTTCACTCACTTTTACACAGCCAGCGCTCCGCAGATAATTACTGCTTGACCTACTGCACAAAGAACAATTTGTTCTTCCCCAGACAAATTCCCAACCTACTAATACCCAACCAAATAATATCATCCTGATTCTAAGACTAGGTACTACTACTACATAGATAGCAGCTATTGGAAATAACTCTGACATAATACCTGTATAAAGCTATTGGCTTACTTTTACTAGTTGCAATTACTTAGTTATTTAGTCTACGCCTGTCTGCCCTTGGAATGTGTGCCAAACAAAAAACAAAGAATGAGCTGAGCTCATGGCTTTCTCAATGCATTTCAATAACAGCCGTGCATTATATCAAGTAATTAGACTCTAATGGAACCTGACAGAGAAAATGCTAGCATTGGGCTTTTCTCACAATTCCTCACTGACTCATTCGCACAGTTAATTCATTATTAGAACAGATCTATTATCTTATCAGAGACGACCCGGCACTCAGAAAGAATGATTTCTTACTTCGTCGTAGTGATACCAAAAGATGTAGGAGGGTGGCTCAGGACTGTACTTGATGATACAAGTCAAGTTGATCATACTGCCTTTGTCGACGTGAAGATCAGGACCGCCCAAAATGGAAGCAGTAGGCACTACAACACAAACAAAAGAAACCAACAATTATTTCATTGTCATTCAACTCAAGATACATCCATACACCATACCAGTCAGTGCACATTTTTCTGTGCACTCCATTTATGTCATTACAACTTATACAATACGTGTGTTTCACTAAATCGCAAGCTAAGCACTGCAATTTTGCCATTTTTCAATTGACCTCATGAAACAGTTACCATAAAATTCGCAGATTTATTTATATTAAGTTAGGTTAGTTCTTTCTCACATTTAAGTTTTAGTGAGAATACAATTTTAATTTTCAATTAAATATTGACATTGTTGCTTTCAATGGTAAACACACAGACGCTTTTATAACCTACATACACTAAAGCGTAAACAAAATAAAAACATAAATATTTTGTTCAATCGTCCCCACACAATAAAAATGGTTACCTATACCTAATTGACCTTAGTCAGGCCAAAGAACTACTTGGAGCACTTTGGGGCTGTGACAAATGCACCAGTAATTAATGTTTTACTACATGAACGAAGAGATAACTGTCTGTGTTACGTAGAGTAGATGCCTAAATCTTTCTCCAGCAGATAAACATCAGTACATAAATAGAGATAAGTTATATTTATATTAGTAGGGGATAATGAAATAAAATTTATACTATCACGACACTATTGAACCTTGCTGAGGAGAATAGAGTTGAATTAGTGAGCGGGAAGACAACGACAACGAGGTCGTAAACTGTTGTAAAACAAAATACGTAAGTAGCCGTAGTGTGGCAGTCAGCAACACCATAATGTAGTGCAATGCAATATCATGTAATGTGGACATGAGCGTATCCAGTCAAGTCCTAGGGTGGAGCTGCATGACATACGCCTAAAGGATAATTCCATCGAGTGTGCTCCGTGTTAACAGATTAGGGCAATGCATAGATTTATAAATACATAATAATTTGATTAGCACAAGATTTTTCACCTGGGGACTTTCACCCATGCATGTGTAGTACCAGCTACGTTACTTAGGTTGTAACGGAGACACAGAGAGGGAGAAAGTAGAAAGTAATGCAATGTGCCATGGTATATGATAGAAGGAGAATGGATAAGAGCAGTTTCCCTCGACTCTTTCTACAGAGAAGGAAGAGGATACTTAGGAGTATGAGAAGATATGTTCTTAAAGTATAGAGCGTAAAAGGACGGAAACCTCCCTAAACTAGAAGATAAGTTGACTCGTTGGCTGCATGGAGAAAGTCTACAAGAAATAACATCCAAAATGTATACTAAAGCGTTATTTCATCCTGGAGCGTATCTGTGGTGGATATCTACGGGTTATACGATGTGTAGTGTAGGTACGTAAACTGGGAATTTGTGCTCGGCTACAGCATAATGTAGCTAATGTAAGAGAATGAGGACGAACGAGTGAGGACTGACACAAACACTACGCTAGGTATTGTACTTATTGTACTGCAGTTGGATGTACATTTGCTTTCTCCAGTCTATTCTCTCGTGCTCACTTTCAAATAAATGATAATACATAATACATTGTCGTAGATATCTGGCCCCCTCCACTCCTGTATTTACTGGAGACTAACTACAACGCATACTTTCTCCAACTACTTTCTCTCATTTCATCTCTGCCCATCGCTTGCTTTCCTTCCCATTGTCCTATCTGTTTTCCACTCTCTTGCTTCGTCAACGACTTTCGCTCCACGTAAATACGTCATTGTCCCTTTGCTGACCTGCTCTCCAATGTTCTGCCTGTCGCCTCTTTCTCTACCACTCACTCTATTTACTGCACTCCTAACTTCCTTCCCACTAAACTTTAGCGATTTTTCCAACTAATGTTGTTAACGATAAGCGATCTAACAGCGCAGTAATACACTCTGTAATTTTATTGCACCTTACACAAAATACTACTGCATGATGCAAAAATAATCTACATAAACATACAGAAACACTTTATTACGGAAACAATCCCAATTGTTACACCTTCTGAGCTACACTTTTTAATTAAATCAAGGAAAATTGCACAGGAGCTGCAGAAGAACCTCTGCAATTAATATTCATGGCAGCACTGTCGTGGATCCTGTGTATTTCTAATTTATTCGGAATCCTAAAAAGTATAGTCTAATTAATAGAGTTACTCACCTACACTATAGAGGTTGGATTAGTTTTAAATTGCTGCATTACTAACAGTAGTACCTTTAATGGGCATATAGAAATTGGACACAAAATCTACAGATGCTATTTTCGCACATGAGATGACACGAAATAAAAGTGGGAGATGCGAACTGGATAAAACTAGAAACAATACAACTATTCATTTGCATTTACAAATTGTAGTTAAGGTAATAATTGCTTTAACTATCTATAGACTAGTGTCTCTTGAACCACTACGAAGTGGATATGCGACTTTGCATTGCATTACTGTTCGTTTCTACACATAATGCTACTAGTACTATGTAGTATGTAGAGTACCTCCGAGAAAGTATTCATAATGGAGAAGGTAGATACAGTAGGCAGATAGACGGTAGCTTATTAGATGTAATATACAGGAGAAGTGGATAGAATGACTTTGCGAGGAAGATAGTCCGGGGAAAGTACCTAAGGAGAGTCAGAACAGGAAATCTGCTAACAATGCGATGCTAAGTCACGCCAGAGGAGAGTAGAGTAAACCAAAGGAGAGCAAGCTTAATCTTAATCTAAATTTCCTTCGCTTTGTATGTATGTATATGTTACAAGTTAGTCTTGGAATGTACCAATACAGCGTAACAAAAGGACAGGACAGAGACTGAGACAGGACAAGGAAAGTCAAGTAAAGTCAAACCAAGCCAGTTGTTCCTGCATATTTTCCATTCTGTGGAATTGAGTGCTATGTGTAGCCCAGTTTAGTTCATAGACATAGCGTAGCTCGGGCTGAGCTATAAGTTGGTTTAGTTTGGTGGTGTACAGAGTGTAGTTTCTGCACTGTGAAGGCCTTTTGACTTGGAGACTTGGGAAAAGATTAGTGAATTTCTTACGCTCCACTCCCATTCCAAAATGAATGCAAATTAGGACAGAGTACTATTAATGCAAATACTCACATTTGCCAAATTTTATTACCACTATGCATACTACAATCCTCTCCCATTCCCCTCATCCTCACTGTGTATTTTTGCTCCAGAAAACTTGGACACATAAATACGTACCTACGCATGTAGTCATAATATCTGCCCAGTCCTAACATAAATATACATAGAATTCACATACATACATACATAGAGCTATGTATTTCCTTCATATAGATCCAATTGTACTTAACAAGAGAAAGCTCGAGTCCTACTTGCCAATGCAATCCAATCCTCGCCTTTCTCCAATGCAATGCCAGACGAGGCAATATAATATAACACAATAGAAAAAAAGAAATGGAATATAATGGGAGAACTCAAGTGAATAGTGTTGCTTTCTCTTCTCGCTCATCTACTTTCTTGAGAGAAAGCAACTTAAGTAGAATATTCTCCAGAAATTCCTTCCCTTAGCTGACTTTCCTTGTCTTGGCGTCAGTTACTTTCCCCATTATGAATTCTCCTCCACAGAACACATACATCCACATACACGCTCTGTATTTAGATTTCCTCTACACAAACAAACGACCAAAGATCTTACAAATCTTCATATAAGTGTAAATACACAAATAGTGGAGGACAGAACTTCTCCACACACACAGCCTGAAGATGAAATACAAATAAGCATACAGCTATTGGGCATATATATATATCTGGTATTCTAGTGTAACGTAATTTAATCCAATCTTAACATAACTGACGCAATACTATCATACAAGAAATGCATTACATTATATTACGTATACAAAGTTACTTAGTTAGTGCATCAGTTTACTCCTTGCTTTTGTGCAATAAACTATTCACATAACTAACTTTGTGTACCAACTACACATTTCTCCACAATGCGAAAGAGCTATGCAACTCTCTTCGTGCCTGTGGATATAAGTTACCTATTTATGTATATGTACACACTAGTAGACTGTGCAGTGAGTAATGCAATGTATTAAGCAAATAGATATATAAAGGATGCTATTATTATATAGATATACATTCTGCATAGGGAGAGTAGCAAAGTGAAATAAAAGCACCAAGAAGAAAGACATTCAGGTCCCGAGTCGACTTCCACTCTATCTCTTTTTCATGCTAATTTTCAAAATGTAAATTGAACTTGACGCATACTAAGTCTCATATGTATGACATACGAACTGGAGAAAACATATCTCATCAACTTTACTACTCATCCAAATATATTAGTAGCAATAGCATGCACTGCATATTTATACTCTAGCTCTGGGCGCACTCACATCCAACAATCTAAGTGCCTAACCTAACTGTACCTCTTATTTACTATTATATGATTAGTTTCAAGAACAGAGGCTCTCTGAACGCAAATATCATGGAATAGACAGACACAGACGAGAATAGTAGGGAAGTTGACTTTCTGAAACTCCAATCCAATGTGCATACCCACTATAACTTACCTACCATAAATTCCACTCACGTTTCAACAACAAACGTGGTGAAGCTGTGGCAGTCTGTCGCTGCTCTACACACCAGGAGACTACACTTGCCATAATGTATACGTGATGTATAGCTGATTTAAATTGAGCGAAATCAGTCCCAAGACCAACTTGCTACTTTTGCTTAGTAGATATCTTATATCATGTTTATTTATGGCTTCCGCGGATACTCTACTCATCTAATGTACAACCTCAACTCACTCTCAGTCTTCATTTCTCCTTGACAGCTTTTGACTATTTTATACCATTTTCCAATCTCTACCCACTACTATTCCTGTCAGCTCCTACTCCTACATTCAAAAATTCCTGCCAAAGTTAATCAAATCAGGTTTATTGACTGGCTTTTACAGGCAATTTATCATTTACAACAACCAGCGAATATTTCAATAAACCTGCGTGAGACAAAATAGCGTATCTGTGTTACTGTGTTACACAAAGATATGAAGAGAATTCAAATAAGGCGCGAATAATTAAAAACTGCTAATTCAACCGCACCTTCAAACGGTTATTTTCACACTTGACCTACTTTTTGTGACCGCCAGAGCACGTATGAAAAGTAAAAAAAAATTATCTACATCCATTCTCAAGTTCTGGCGAAAAGTTGGAGTTCATCGTACTTTACGGACCTGGCACTCAGATTCTTATTATGTAGAATTAGGCCTACTTAATAAACATGTTTTAGAGAATACCTACATCCAACACATCCCAGGAAATCATTTACTAAAGATGACACAACTGGTAAAATAGCAATACAATTTGTTTATGTAGCATTCTAACTGAGTGGATGTTCATTCTATGTAATTACGAAGTGCCTAAATGTTTTAAAAGTTTTTCCTGGAGCGAGAGAGCATAAAGTTTACCATTCAAGCAACATTTCCTACAAAGGATTTCCGGTTCACTCATCCTTTCTTGCAATTTCTATTCCATAACTTTCCATCTTACAATTTCTAAAGTAATTCTACCCTCCTTAACTCAAATGGCAACTACGACTGCCACAACTACTACTACTTAGCTACTAAAGAGTACAGACAGACTAAAGTGAATATTTATTTTGTGTGTTCAGGCAATAAAACGGAAAAGTCGATGGTAGGAATAGTGATGGAATTTGTATTAAGAGAAGACTAGAATATGGAAAGTGTCCGGTAGGAATTGACCCTCCTGAGGGTAGACAGGTTTTGATCAGAAGTAGACAATTGTATGTGTTGGTAAGTAAATATAGGTAGGCAATAGGCATTAGGACTGATCTATGGGGGTGTGGGATGCAAAGCGAGGGAAATGAAGTGAACTACTCTATATTCCGTACGACTCGATTTCATTTCATTTCTATTCTTAGCTTGTCCGTTTTGTGGTACGGATTTGAGATTTAAGACTAGTCGCATCGTATCAAGCCTTCAAGTCAACTTAGCTGAGAGTCTCGTGCATGTATGCAGATTTAGATCCGAAGAAGCCGGTAGAGAAGACACCGGGAGACTGTTCGCAGTCAGTGGGAATATAGTGGTGGCCACATAAGCTACAGATAGTAGCAGTAACTCTGCTTTTGGGTTCGGTTTGGTTTCCACTAAGTAATTTCACTCGTAGCCAGGCTTACTTACTTTCCCCTGTCCTTTCCGTCTTCCTCCAGCTCACTTTCTCCCGTCTTGCCAATCCACCTACTACAATCTCCTCCCCCTGTGTATCCTGTTTAATTTTATAACCTATTCTGTATTCATTGATGTCTGCAGAGCACAACTGAACTCCCGCACTAAATCACTATACCGTCGCCCCTCGAATGAAACG
>JABASH010000821.1:0-32963 GCA_019776445.1 Tomocerus maximus | reverse complement strand
TATTTCAATGAAGAATCCGCGGGACAGTGTTGCTATTAAAATTCTTGGACGGCAGATGAATGGCGGAAAGAATAACAAAGTTGTGGACGAAGCTTCCAAGACAAAGAATATGGGTCAAGTTTTCGTCCCCGTAGACTTTTATTGGAGGGATGGTGATGAAATGTGTGGACATACATCCTTCTTTGTATTGTCGAAAAATAAGTTTGTCGTGTATGAATCTGCACTAAATCACCGATTTCTATCCGTTTTTAACAAACTATTTGATGTTTTTCGTAATCAACTACCTGATTTAGTCATGATAATAAATGAAATAGGAACGAGGTAGTATATCATGATTACAAATCTGTATGAAACTAATTATACCAGTATTATTATAAACTTTTAAATTGGGTTGTATAGATCATGATTATAAATCTGTATGAAACTGATTATATCGGTCTAATTATAAACTTTTAAATTGTGGTATATAGTTTAAGTATATATTAATAATGACATAGAACTGCTGACTGCTGTCTTTTACTGGTATGTCTCTGCGCAAAAGATTTCGCCTTGGGGAGACCTATTAAGACCATTAAAAGGGATCTCAAAAGATTGTGTAGTGGAAAATGTCTTTACACACAAGCAAATCTAAAATCAATGTTTACTACTGTGACAGGGCGTATTGTGTAAATATATTAATTACTATAAACTGTTTACTGGATTATATTTTAATACTTATGTCTAAGTATATAAATTGAGTTATGTATTGTTATATTATTACGTTTGTAAACATGAATAAACAATATATTAATTATTATAGTTTGATATTTGTTATATTATAATATACTTAATACCATATTCTTAAATTGTACATCTTTTGTAAATAAAAAATATATGTATATATATATATATATATATAGTGCAAATATAACCAACATTGCATTTTCTATTTAAGATCTATATCATACCATCATCGATATAGTTATAAATTATATTAAGGACTTTTACGCTGGGAGTGAGTATTATAGACCTCACACACCTTACAATGGTGAGCATGAGTACATAGACTTTTACACGGTGAGCGTGGACACCACACATTTTACATGTGAGCGTGAGTACATAGAGAATTACACGGTGAGCGTGGACACCACACATTTTACATGTGAGCGTGAGTACATAGAGAATTACATGGGAATGAGCGTGGCCACCCCCTTTACATTCTACTCATAGCATTAAGAATACTCATTTATAAATCATTCCTCCACAAAATCTACGATCTGATTTAGAATTTATCATCTCATAACTATGATCGAGGATTGCTTGCTCTTGGATTTCAGTTTTGTACTATACAGAGTTGAATAAAAAGAGACTTCATGTATTTGGGCTCAATATTGGCTGTGACAATGTTCATTGCGATTATTTGTTACAACCAGTTCTTCCTGCATTGAAGTAAATGTACATAGGAAAAGAGTCAAAATCATTAAAAATGTTTTTCCAAGTACAAGTATTGAATACTAAAAGAATTTCCGTTTGTCTCTCGCTAGTCATTGAAGTGTTTCTTATCAACTGTTTTGTAATTTCCACACAGAAGAGGAAATTCAAAACGGAAGAACCATATCTTTGTACTTTTCTATCATCAAATGCAGCATAATTGTGCACAACAATTTTCTTGCGTTATCTTCTGTTTTATTTGAAGTGCAATTTCCTTTCGCCTCTGAATAAAGGTAGTTCTTGATTTCCTACTATTCCGATTCCGGTTCAAGATTCCCTTCTTACTTACGAAGCAATACTAAAAAACGTAGTAAAGTGACTTGGATTTTACCATACAATCAATACACAAACGCCTCTTCAATGTTTTCCTCCACAACTGCTTCCGATTTTATTTTATCTGCTAGAACTCGTACTCATGTCATGACAGCTTTTTAGGAAATATGTCCAAAGGCACTGCATGGTAAAGAAAATGCCTACTTTTGAACATACATGTGTGGTGCGTGCTGTCGATGCGTATTCTGATTTTTCTCGTATCTATATTCAGTATACTAATATCTATCATATTTATATTTTCTGATACCACGCACACTACGCAGCTGTAAAAGTCAAATAATGTATTTTACGACTTTCTGTTTTACGTTTTCTGCCTCCAAATGTAAACATCTGTATTTTAAAAGTAGCTATCATAAATTCATCTACGATTCGTAAAATACAAAATTGTGTCATTTCGATTATCAAAACATTGGGACATACCTAGATGCAATGCATATCCATTTTGGTCAACAAGCTACTAGCTCCAAAGTCCAACCTGCATTTTATATACTCAAAATTAATACAAAATCAAAAAAATAAAGATAAGACCTCAATCGAGACAACCAACTGAAAATTCGGGCATTCTTATATAGAATCACCCCAGAACGTTTATGCTTTTCTACCAAAATTCTATCTTCTCCTAGAATACTAGACCTAAAAATTGAAATTGGGTATTGTATTGCTGTATTTTAATTTTGTAGAGGAGGATCTGGGCTATATGAACTAATTATACCCAAGATTTACCTGATAGAGGTCAATTATTTTCCCTAGTTGAATAGCGCTATTCCTCAGAAAGATCATAGATAAACAGTAGGTATCTACATATAATAGCAGAGAACAGTAAGCACGAGTAACACTATTCACTGCATAAAGGACTATAGTATATATTGGATAAACTTGCAGTCTCAGCTGAGCCGACACAACTTTGTTCAGAGCCCTACAGAGATACCAGTATTGCATCATAATGCTACGTGAATAAGTGCACATTGCAATGTGAATCGATTGGGAAAAGAATGTTCGAAGGAGAAAATAAGAAACATTAGGTACTGCATTGCCTTTCAGTGTAAAGTGTTAGTTGAGTGTTAGCTCCCGTCGCATTGCTGAGAGTGCAATCATTTGGCATGAGACAGAGGTTAATGTTCAGCCAGTGAAGTCATACAGAGTAGCACAAGTGCTATCTTTTTCCAAACTGAACAAACCAACACCAAGTCCAGTCCAAGTACCATTAAGCTATTCACACGAGAATCCTTTTCATCGAACACATGTCGATGTTCTAACAATTCAAGTGCACATTCCGATGGCCTTACGCATAGTGATTCTGCAGGGCATTTTCAAATCATATTTCATATAGTTTATATATTTTCTTTAATATGTTGCACATTCTTGGACGGTAAAGCTTTTCACACGAATGCATACAAGTATTTTTACTCGGATTATACTGAAATGAATGGTAATAAGATTCAAAAACTATAGAGTTCCTGGGTATATCATCTATAATACCATGTCAATGCGAAAGTTGTTCCTCTACTTATACATAAAAATGATTACATGCGTATCTGCGTATGCAATGACAACTTTATATTTATGGATTGTTATTTGCATAGGACATGTTTATGTTTTGAATCTTAAATGTTGAATATTTTACCAGTTTGACTACACTTTATCCTACGCTGGTAAGTGTATAACAGAAAGTTGTAAAACTACCTGAGTAAAAGATGCTAAATAATACATGCCGGTAGTTGTGAGTTTGTGAATACAAAAGAGTATTACTTAGGCATGGAAGTTTATAAGTAGTAAATTTTATTGCCTGTCTGTACTTTGATTTTTACAATTTGAGTGGTGAAAGTGAACTTTATAAGTGAAACGGTTTGCATAGGAATTCATCTGTCGTTATTGTTCAGATTGATGAATTACAAATTTCCTTAACTTTTCACGCACTTTTGAACTTGTCATCATACATATACTTTAGGAGCTGTTCATGTTTTCCGAGAGGTTTTCTTAGTACGCTAACTAGTTTAGGAGATATGGAATAGTAAAAAGTATAAGGACATGGTTGTAGGCAGGCAAAAGACTAGAAGCCTTAAAGTGAATAAGTTTTATTCGCAAAGAAAGTTTTGGGCTTTCTGAGTGATTTTGCATTTTCTCATGTTGGAAAGCGATAGCCAAAGTGAAATGTAGGAAAAAGTTGGAGGGCATGGAAACATTTGAGTAAATAATAGAGGAAGCAATATCCATTGAGTTTGCATTTACATAACCACTCCTTTGTGTAAGGCTAAAAGCATGATCGTATAAAAAAGGGAAATCGCTTCTGTGTTCCAAAACCCGTCTTACTCTTACTTAGCCCATGCAGATGCATTTATAGTCATTTTCCTCATTGATACCATCGCTGTTCTGTAGAAATTGTTAAGCTCACTATATGATGTAACAAGATATACTTTAACAAAGTATCAACTCCCTTTGGCAATACAATATACAAACTTAGCTAAGCTACTCTACTTGCACATAGTCTATAGTTGTGTTGCATCACTCCATTACAGAACTTGAGACTATACTTACCTTATAAACAGTTATCCTAATACCTATATAGGTATTACATTGAACAAACTTCTTCGTATTACTTACTTAGAGTATATCGATACTAAAAAATGCATTTATCCTATATAAGGGATACAATGTACATTGTAAAACGTATGGAATTTTCCTATTTCTACGGTTTTCTTTTCAAAGATATGAAATTGAATTGGGATTCGTCCGATTGTGAATTTTTGAAATCATAATGCGAAATCAATTGAACATATTCTTTATCCGCATCCGCCCATCCATAAAGAAAACTGGGATTTGTAGTTTCTTTCTTCGTCTATATGTACGCATCTTGTGTCGTGTCCCCATGCAGTGCAGGAGCTTTATTATTTCTATTGCATTTTATGTACATACATCTCTGCTTGTAACTACATATATAGCTATATCCTTCCTAAATATACTTATTCACAGAATTTATAGGTGCTAGATTCTTATGATTTCAATTTGAAAACGTTATTGAATACGCAGAGTGTTTCGACGCTTACATGCACATCTGTTATGAAAGTAAATATATTTTGAAAATTATACATGCTCATACTACATACAATTATAGGTCTTCGAACTGTGTGTTGCAAATAGAAAACATTATACACTAATATGACAAGAATGTAACTTTTCTTTCTCTTTTCTTGTGCTATCATTTATTTCTTATTCACCAGAATTTAACTAACCAGAATTTCAATCAACACAACCGAAATTCTAGTGTGGTGAAAGTTGGGTGGTGAGTGAAAGTGAAGAGAAAGTGGTGAGTGAAATCATTTTCTTGCCATACTGTAGTATCATATTTACAGAGATTAGAAAGGAAGTTCAAGAAAATTTCATTAGATAGAAAATGGTATTTTTAACAATTATTAGTGTAAAAGGAGGAATTTTCATGTGCATCGTATTTAATTTCTCCAGAAGGAGTGTATCCGACAATAGTAAAAAGAGGGCCACAAGAGACGGGATTCAAACATCCCAGAACATACATCGTACACAAAGAGTACATTCCCTACTGGTAGTGTGGGGGACAAGTAGGCACGGAAAGGAAGTGTAGAAGGTTTGACACAACGTTGTGGAAATAAGATTTACTCGCATCTGTCATCCAAGTCGCCTTCTTATCTTGTGAAAAATTGGAAAGAGGAGCTGGTTTGGTCCCAGTGGACGATCCATCGTAACTAGCACTAGAACTACTGATGGTAAAAGTAGTTTCAGCTTTACATTAGCTTAGCTTAGGACATACAATTTAACTCACTTTTTCTTTGCCTGTTTTTTAAAGAGTGCACTGCATGTCTTCCCTTCTCCCGTCCTCAACACGCACTACTCCTCCTCAGACAGAGTAGTCCTATTCCCTAGTAGTAAACATTCGATTTGGTCAGAATATCTCCTTTGTAACGGGAGGCTGTACAAATACCAAGTTAGTCGAGAAAGACGAGCGAGCCTGCAACAACCAATGAAATAGAAATACCACACCAACTACAAAGTAAAACTTCTAACAGAACAGAATGAGACGAGCAGTTTATCTTCCGTTCCTCTTTTGGGCTTTACCACTGACTTCACTTCAGTTGGACGGATGGGCCAACTACACATAAATACCCTCACTTAGTTTTCCATTTAGCTATACATCCACTTCTTCTGTTATATCTTCTCTGCCAGGTGTATTCTTCCTATACTAAGGTCTAAATAGTCCACTCTAGGTACATATACAACACTATTTAAATGGCCTAAGGATAACCTTTAATGCAGAAAGTACGTGGAAAAATACCTCAAACAATTTTAATGTTTAATCATAATTTTATAATTTTGACTTTGGAAGAAAGAACATGCTTATCTACTACTTCTTACGCATTACCAAATATTGAAATAAGCCTGTATAAAAATAAATGCCCTACACATTATTCGATGTGATTCGATGTGTAAATATATTCGATCCGAAAATTCTGGAAAGTAAAATATGTGACTTGACAATACAGAATATTACAGTTGCTCCATTTACTAAGTACATTTTCCCAAGTAAAGTTTCCAGTTTTTTGCTAAAATAAATATAACATAATAATAATTATTTTTCTGTCCGATTTCTCTTTTCTTAGCTACATACTTAATTTAACCAGAATTTTAAAAAACACAAACTAAATTTTGTTGTGGTGAAAGTTTTATTAAAAATTTAGCGAAAGAAAGAACGTAGTTTGTAAAGTCACGTTCTTGCGACACTGTAGTTTCATATTTATAATAAAGAAGAGACTACGAAAGTGACAATGTGAGTGACCGTATTTTTGACAATTATTAATGTAAGGAGGATTTTTTATTTGTATAAAAAAATAATTGATTGCAGAATTGGAAAGCTGTTTTACAACAACATAAGTGAAAGCATAATTTGATATCTTGTAGGTGAGAATTGGGTAGAGAAATGGAGAGAATCGTGGTTTGAGATGAGACGTGTATTAAACCATAAGCATTGAGAGTTACCAGAAATGTTTTTAGAACGCCGACTTTGCCATCTGTGAAAACTATTCACGCATTTTGCTTTCTCCCTTTTCCCTACCTTTCTCTTTACTCAGCCAGAGAGCAGAATTGGAGCTCAAAGTCTTCCTCGACTTTCTGTCACTACAAAATCTTGCTCTTCACAATGAATACGAAGAGCTGTGAACTGTAACATGTCTGAACACACAGTGAAATGCATAGTATGGAAAAATCCATTTTGCACAGATTGATGTTAGAAGATAAAAGTAGGCATTTTAAGTAAAAAGGTGCAATAAAATAAATTTCTTTTATAGAACTATATCATTGATGGCCTGTGAGTGATTATATCTGTATAGTTGTAAAAGATATATATTCTACAATTGTAGTTATTGTGCACATAATATTATGGGGCTGTAAGAAGCGAGCTTTTGTTTTTGACGTGTACTTTCTGTTCGCTATTCAATTCTGACTCTGGCCAACGTAACTGCTCTCTGAATCTTTGTATTAGCTCTGAAAGAAATCCTTTAATATAAGAGCAGCCGGGAATGGCTCATGCTGCTTTTGGATAGAGATGGATTTTCTTCGAGGTATGAAATAAAGATTCTATTACAGAGTATAAATCATTCCATGTGTCAAACGATGAGAGTAGAGCATTTTCTGGTTTATTATTTTCCGTGAAGTATAAATAATGGCATCGATAAGAGCAGAATGCGATGAAAAATAGAAGCCCGTCTCTAAAAGATGCCCAAAGGTCCCACATAAAACCTCGCTATATTTCGGATTATTTATGAAACATTATTGTGGTTACTGCTACTGGACATAAGCTGTCTGTTTATAAGGCTAACATGTTCAAAGTCAATAGACGCAATAAACTGCTGGTACATCGTTACATCCCTCCCACCCATGCATCAAGGTCATTCTATCTCTATCTATTCATCAGAGTTCGAATATTCTTCTCATTAATCTAGGAGTATAGACATATCGCCCTTGAGATTCACAAAGCTTCTAAACCAATTTAGCCCTAGTCCAATAGGTGCTAAGTTATTTAAGACTATTCTAAAATGTGTCAAGCCATATATATTATTTATATGATAGCCAATGCAGTGAGTCTTTCACTTCCCACTTGACTCTTATCGTTCGTGTTATTTCGAATAACTACTACTCCCTTGCCTATTGATTATTATAAAAGGATCCAGCTTATCATCCATATGAAATTAAAATCCTTGCCAAATAGGTGCTAATTGAAACGGTAAGTCGATTGTCGTTACGGCTTTTATTTTTTCAGTGTCTGAGTTGCATATTTACATATACAGGTCTGGCCATATATAGGGTCTAGCAAGGGTCTAGGCTCTCTAGCTCCTAAACGGAGGCTGCTACAAAAATGAAGTGACCACTATTCAAATGAAGAAAAAATTTACAACACAACAGGCTATAAGAATGTTTTTCTAGAGTTCCATATCGAAAATTAAAAATCAGGGAGTCAAATTCATTCTTCATAACGAAGCAGGGCTACAACTCCTTGAATGGTTGTCATTTTTTATTTTGTGAAGATCTCTATATCTTAAAATGATATTACTCAGTCCGTATCGTATGAAAACTGTATTAGATAATTATCGTAGCGAACATTTTGTTTTAGATTCAAAATTGAGAAAATTTCAAACTAGGGTTACAAGAAACCGCGTCAAATTAGTATAGGGTTAAAAGTTTGCAATATTGTGGTTTCATTTGATAGATCTTAAAATGGCCTTTCCACTTGTATACGTCCTGTTAACGTAGTTACACGGAAAGTATGTTTATTAAGGAGTTAAAGTTAAATATGATCACAAACGACACTTTTTAAAATGAATTGGAGCCATTTTATCATAAGTGACATAGGCCATTTAGTCATAAGCGACAATTTCCATGTTGGCGTAATTTCCCTATTTCTCGTGTACTGTATGGAAAGTTAATACTCTAAATATTGCAATTTGAAGCTATTTAACTTAGATATTTTTGGTATAACCCATATTAGTAAAGGTGATTGCTTAACAAAATTATGGATAGAATTGTATTTAAGGCGTAATTTATGCTTTTATGAACTACAGTTTTTACATGCATATAAAATTGAAGATATTTTTAATGAAACCTGTCATACTTGAAAAAATTAGAGACAACTCTAGCAATGACAATTTAATGCTTTGAACTGTTTATGCAGCGCTTAAAATACATCTTATGAGGATGATATGAAAATTGTCGCATATGATCATATGACTAATGTTACCCTGTGACAGTACTATAAGCACCTCAATTTTGATTTTGGTAGCAAAAGCCAATGAAAAATTGGAAGAACTGTAAAATAGAATCCAGCACAGCTTTAGAAGGTCATAGCATTATAAGACACAAAATAAATACAATTAAAATAAATTCAGCAGAAGAATCTCCATATTATAGTATGTTATGCACATTAGTCTGATTATATTTCGTCCCCTTATTTTTTACCTGGCGCAATTGCACTTTAAACTATTTTTTTGTTGATTGCCTTGAAATAATCATTTTAGTAGTGTAATAGTAATAGTACTACTGTTAGTAAATAATACCTTGAGCATTACAACTTAAAAATAAGTCGATGAAATTGTTTTATTGCTCATCCTAGTGTTTTAAAGTGTATCTTATCTTAGTTTACACTGGATCGTTGAAATAACCCTGCGTATCTAAATATATTTAAAAACAATCTTTTATCTTCCTGGAAATAAAAGCAGCTTTGAAATCCGTCAGGCTTTCTTTTGATTGTCTATTTAGGTATAGAAAGTACCGGAAATCCAAAGAGCTGTTGTCTGCATCTATTGTATACGTGTACGTACTATGCACCTATATACAAATGTGTACGTTCATGCAATATTAGGAATTCTAAACTCAGCTATCAAATCAAGCTGTGAAGGCTTCAGTGAAAATCTTTGAGAAACGGTAGTCGCGCGTGCTGCTTACGCATCTCTAAGCATTAGCATTCAGCTAGATGTGTATTGACGTATGTGCAGACTAAAAGGAAGAATTGAAATATGTAGGAAAAGGAAGAAATTGTCGTAGAGCAAGTTTACTTTAAATTCTGGTCACAATCAGTGCAGGTCAAAAGCATAGAGGAAGGGTTTTATCTTCATGCTCAAAAGGCAAATAGATTAAAACGTACGTCTCCATGCAGTTCTTTGCTGTAGTATTTCTTGTACTGTGCCCAATTCGAACAGTACCGTTTGTATAATATCAGAAGGTATACACAGTCCAGTAAGTAGTATATAAAGTAAATGCTACGTAATATTAGAACTCAATTTTTGTCCTATGGATTAAACTAAACCTTCGCTTTAGTGTATTTTGTGATTAGTTACGCATCGAAAACTCTGAAAAGTTACATGCATACGGAATGGATTAAAGATTTGTCTATCTACTAACAGCTCCATAATATCTTTGTAAGTTATCAGTTGGGCAGGTATACTGATGTGATATGTGGGAAGAAGTGGGTGGTCTGTAAAACTCATTTTGGCATTGAGAACATTATTCTGGCTATACTCAAATATGCACCGCACATTTTGATTGTAGCGATATAGTTAGACCTTTAAACTCATTTAGCCCTGCCAGTGCCGTACTCATTGTAAAGATCATTTTAGTTGCTGAATGCATACAAAAAATGTGCTGGCTTTTGGTGTGTTGTACTTGTAAACACTGTCCTCACACCTAGCAAAAGCACTATAATGTTGAAATCATGAGTCACAAAGGAAGTTATTGTCAATCTCAACGTGCCATTGAGAATCTACTATATAATAGAGTATGACTCTTTATGACAAGTGTCAATTGATTAAATTATGAACTCAGTAATCAAAACATTTGGCTAGAGATTCAAGATTCCTTTTTCTGTAATGACCAAGTAATGAACCATCCAGTCAGCAGTATTCTCGCTGAGTGTTAATGAGTTTAATTCAATGATCTTAAGAGCTTCACTTCAGGGAAGGTCTAAATTACCCCGGTGCTTAAAATGTAGGTTACAGTCTAGCCTACTTAGGACATAATGTAGTTATAATATTGCCTGAGCCTCCATTGTATGATTTCATCAGGTAATGCATAATACATGTAATGATCTATGGGTATCTCTTAAATATTCCCCCGAGGGTCTAATTACTAATTCTATTACAGATAAGTAGATGGATAGTGTAATGCCTAAGTTGATTATAATTACCTGAGGCTCGAGAATAATTTATTTTCACTGTGGGAGCTTTCACCCAATGGTGTTTCAAGAATAGAGGATAAGGACAAAAGAAAATTTCATCATTACTATCAGCTGCCTAGGTAAGATTATCCTTGTGTAAGTCCTACAAAGCAGAAGGCTAATCAGTGCAGATGTCTGTTAACAGAAATAAGTATTATATGCAGACACAAAAGATTTATACAACTTATATAAACAGACAAACCTGAAATCTATGGCCTATACAAATAATCTATATAGTTTCCCCACATAATACATATGACCATATAAGCATATAGACTCTTCAACTTATTATTGATTATTACAAACATTTATGAGAAAAGTCTGACTTGGAATGAGAAACAAGTTTGATACATGATAGAACAACACAAGTGTATTAATTCAGTGTAATAATATTTAGAACAAAAGAGTAAACCTAGGAGTAGAGGGATGTAATCTTATTCTAATTTAGAAGGGGAAATTGCTGCCTGAAGACGAACTAAATATACACAACCATTTGTAATGAACTGCAAATATTACATCTCTCCATATACATAACTTTTCCTTAGGTCTGTGTGCAAAATAATAATAGATCCAGCGATATAGTACCTATAATAATTCTGAATTCTCTATGGGCAAGTAATAAATATTTGTTTATAGAGCTAGTGTGTGCGTAGCGGAGTATATTACTTATTATAGTTGTATAGGTTGTATTTAGTATGTGCTAGTAATCCACAGAAGTTCATTGGGGGTCCCGGCGATACTTTGGGCATAGTAGGCACAGGAGAATGTGGGAATGATCCACAGAGAGAAAGAGAGAATTAATCTTGGTTCGTCTAATCATCACAAAGCAGGATTCTCATGCCAGTCTCATCTCTTTCGAGGATTTGGTATGTATGTATTGTAGTGTGCAGCAGTGTGGAGAGCAGGAGAGTAGAAAAGCGGATATGAATGTGACCAGACGAAGCGAGACCGGGAGCGAGGTCTTCGATGAGTTGGTCTATAATATAAATAGTTGCTGCAGAAATAGTTGGGCATTTGAGTTGGAGTTGTATTTGTGGTAGGTACCTATAGGCACTTGGATGGAATGGGAGAGTACACAAACTCCGAAGCTCTCTTCTCAAGTATGTTTGTGTGCCATTCCAGAGCCAGGGCACACCGCATCAGTAGTCTACGTATTTACAAATACTTTGGAGCACTTAGGTTCGTACGGAGAGCAGTACTCGAATTCGTCGTTGACTTTTACCACTTTTACTTGGCAAAATTAATACTGCAAGAAACGGCTTAACTTAACTGGATGGGACTACATAGTAGTCCCGTCGAACTTGGATCAGCTTTTGATCTCTACCTGATGTCTTCTCCCATGAATACGCCCTTAGTACAGAATCCTAAATTATGAATCCAACTTTACTCTGGAGAAAGCTTCGGCACTGCTGAAAACCTCATCTGTATTCTATGTATAGGGAAGTATGTAATCGTACTTTATTTTATGAAATGAACTCCACATACCCAACATCCTACATCACTAAGTAAGTAATATTACATAGCCCCTCTCTAATACATATTTGCATTTCATTTACACACGTGCTCCTTCTATTGTGCAGTCACCACCGACAATAAGCACAACAGACCAGACAATGAACTACACTCCCGAAATAATTCATATTTTCATATGTAGTTCAATGTAACCTAGCATAACCATGTTAATTATATTTTGACCATGTGGCTTTCCTTTGTGTACCTTATTAATACTAAACAAAAGACTGTGCATAGTTACACTGTACGAAAACTATAACCGATCTCTCCCTACTCCCTACATTTCTGGAAATGCATATGCTATTTTCGGCCGAAAACCAAAACACCACAAATTGTGGCAGTGTGGCTGAAAACATAACACAGTAGTAACAGTTGCTGAAAGTGAAAGCTGGCTCAACTCAAGTCAACTTGATTGCCAAATGAACTCACAGCTACCAAATATTGTTATCTCAAAAATTGTTCAACCATTCTACCAAAATTCACCATAAAACAAAATTAACTTTTTAACGAATCCATTTCAATGAAACTAGGTACATAATAAATCTTGTATAGAATGCTAAGACAGAAATGAAGACAATTGAATTGTCGTCCATAAAGAAACTTTCTCTTTCCAAATGTTTGTATTCGTATATAATTTTCATAGAAAGCAGAACTGTAATTATACCTATTCGACTCCACTTTCATTGTAATGTATAACTGAATTTTCAAACGCTGAATTAGGTAGGTAACATAGTAGCATGGTTTAATCCTCTTAGTCTATATGTAGGGAGAAAGGGGATTATTTAGAGGCCAAGTAGGTATCAAATATTACAAAAGCCTTCCTATAATGCACCGTAAAAATGTAAACTACACGAAATCGTTAATCGCATGCATATAAATTAAGTTTCTATTTCAATGTAATTTATTTAGATTTGCGGATTATACGTATTTGAATCTAATAATGCTTGCAATATAGTAGATTACAAGAAATGTGGAGATATGGACTATTACCCAAGAGAGTACACTGATACAGTTCAACTTCCTTTGATCTTATCACGGAACTCTAGAGTGTAACAGTTTTGTAACAAGTTTACAAGAAATAATTTAATAGTTTTTTGTTTGATTATCCTGGAACCTTTAGGGATTTGGAGCACAAGTAGAAAACATCAATCCGTATAGCTACCTTCAGGTTCTTTATATTTACTCCTGACGATTAGTGACGTAAAAGTCAATTCCCAAATGCAGTTCAAAAGAAAAGTAGGTAACAATATTTTTTAGACTTTCTCTTGTAGATTGTGAAGGTATGAAAGTGTGACTTAGAGCATCTGTCTTTAAAACCCTTTTTTGTACAGTAACTCCATTTGGTAATTGAAGATTTAAAGAAATTGCCAAGTCGAAATTATTTAGAAAGCATCAATTGAAAAGCTTTCTGTGAGCTTCTGAGTCGAATCGTGAGGGGATGTATGATAAAAAGCCCCAATCATCAACCATCCTGTGTCAAGAGAGTTGAACCAGTTGAAACGACGATTCAAAAGGAAAAAAGGAGGAAATGGTCTTACGAAAGCTGAGAAAGTTTTGTTGGAGTTTTAATGGAGGACATTATCTGCAGTTATCTCGTATTAAGAATGTCACGCTACATGTTATGACAGAGCAGCAAGAAAATAATGGAGTATTTATTGATCTGTGTCTGGAAGATGAGAGGTAGGGAGATAGGAAATATATTTATTATTGTACTGGGACTATGATTAAAATGGAATGTGAAAGACAAAGTTAACTCCT
The DNA here is from genome assembly GCA_019776445.1 of Tomocerus maximus. Lineage (NCBI taxonomy): Eukaryota > Metazoa > Arthropoda > Collembola > Entomobryomorpha > Tomoceridae > Tomocerus > Tomocerus maximus. Next base: position 18,661 of record JABASH010000821.1, on the reverse strand, counting down.
CCCTATAATTAGCCTTCTCGAAATTCCGGGATATTTTGTTTTATCTTGTATTGTTTAGCAGAGGAGAAAGGAGAGAGCCGAGGATGGAAAGAAATATATAAAATGTTGAAAGGGCATTATTCAGATTGGTTCCATCATAGCGAATAGTTCACTGACGTGACTCGTTACTCAATACGGGAGAGCATCCAGTTTCCTCTATTCGAGTCGAATTCAATTTAAATCCGGAGATGACGATGACTGTAATGTACGTATGTAATTTGAACAGTTGAAAGGAATCGAGATGAGTGACTTTTCTATTTTAGATGAAATAAGTAGAGTAGAGAACAAGACAAGGGAGGAACGAGCGAAACTCCGAGTTGGTAGGCAGATTGTCTCAAGTGAGCAAATAGAATCTTCTCCTCTTCACCCACTCCTACAACGGAATACAGCAGAAAGTTCTGACATCATAGCAATGCACAGCCAACTGTAGAATAAATAGTAACCTACCTACTACGATATAAGATACTACCTTAGTTCACACATTGGACAGACGCCTAATGCCTACCCAAAAGAAATATACATCCTCCTGGCTTTGCTTACCTACTTAAGCTCAGTGTTCACTTGCTATTCCTCCCGACTTTATTCAGAAAAGACTTTCAGCCAAAAGTGGCTAGACTAAACTTACCTAAACTACCTAGACTAGTTTCATGGGCTCTACAGGGAAGAGTCTGCTATATAGCTACTCTCTTCTGCCTATGACTTAGTATTTCTAAGCCTTAACTCACACAGACAAGGGGTAGATACTAGGGATACTCAGCTGTCAGTTACAAACATGGTTAGCTATAGTATACCGTGACAGGATGAAATCGAAGGATAAGAAAAGAAATTAAGGTTACTCTACCTTGCAGCTTCAATGTACAAACCTAATACGATTGTAAAAGAGAAGAAATAATATTATATACCATTACATTTATGTACTAGCCCAAACAACATAATGCACAGCTCAAGGATTCCAATTGAACTCAAAAGACTCAAAGGTATATCCTATTCTGATCTCTATTCCAGCTCTACCTGATAGTTATAGGAGCATGAGACAAGAAAATGCTTTTACTATCATCATGCACTACAATCATAATACCTTATCATAATATCATCTGTACAGGTGTGACATTATTTCTTGCCCATTTCAATATTACAGCCTCAAAATGCAGAACAAATGCAACCGTGACAAATCAAAGGAATTTAAGAAATTAAAATTCCTTTTACGTATGTCAAAAGTTACTTTCATTTTACCTGCCTTAATTGTGATTGATGATAGAATTAATGGATTTTCATTGCTTGTATTTGTTGGGCAAGTGTTTCAAATTGGTGAGTAACTTATGTGACACGGTGTACATAGTATAGTTTGATAAAGGGGGGATACCTTTTTGGTTAAGTATACTGAATGGATATAAAGGATTATAGATACATACTTTCGTGTTATCTTGCCCATATATCAACTGTGCTTTGGTAATAACAACTGGGGAGAGATAAATATAAAGTTCCAATTCCCCCATTGAACCAAGTGACGACAAGGCGTAATAGACGTGCCAGTGTAGCTGGCGACGTTCTTTTTCAACTTAGACCACACACTGCTGAGTAGGACGGAAAGGTATAGTCAGTATATTTGATTCCAAATTGTGCCGTTAACATTCCCGTATGTCTTTTTGTGTGAATCCGCGCGGATATTGCTATTAGGATGGAAAGCCCTAAAAGTGCATGCAGTAGTAGAGTATCCTTGTATGTATGAATGCCCGTTGAATTGAACTATATAACATATCATGCAGTGCATGAATGTGTCTTGGTTTGAGTCAGTTAGTTTGCTGTTTTCCGCATTCGTATTCTACCTGTTGAAGTGAGTGAACGTAGAAAAAGCCTGCTTTCTCCTTGATGTCTTAAACCTTAGCCCACGGCATCGGATCAGCTCTCTACTGAAAAAGCCGCTATCTTACAGCTAAAGTTTCTTCAAACTAATATCATAAACTGGAAATGACTCGTCACAAATCACGCACCAGTAGATACTTACTTTAGCTTTTAGCACAAAAGCCAAATAAGAAGTCTCTCATACCTATATTAATTCATATAGCAAATACATGTATACCTATGTCAACTGTGGGAAACGAACAGTTGCTATGAAATATAATATACAGCAAATAAAAGTTTACAGCATTTTTAGCAAGATCTTCAACTAAGATTTTAATGCGTCCACTGCACCACTTTGACTCATAACACAACAGTTTAAATGCATGAAGATGCATGAGATACTCCAGGCTTGTTGTTTCCAGACTCTATCATGGATCTACTCGACTGCATTACGTGAACCACTCTTTATAGCGCGTTTATACGCGGTTTACAGCGTTTAAATATGGATATAACATGTTTACCCTCTCAGTCTGTGTAGACGCTCTACCGGATGTTTTTCAATCCTATACGGGCAACGGCACTTTTCAACGTAAATATTTTAATATAGTTTCTAACCTGAACAGATGCAATAAATACAAGGCATTTATACCCACCGGCCAGGGAACTATATTCAGTCCAACCTTTTGCGAACCAGCACTTTTCACTTTACTGCATTATTAAGTGCTAAGAAATTAATCCATTATGCATTATTATTGCATATAACTCTATACTACTGTAGCTTAAGAGAATGATATTTTCTATTCAAAAACTAGAAAATATATTTCATAACCTAATTTCACTTTTATTTACACAGTCCTCACAGTCGAGATACGTACGTTATCAAATGCCATCCATATCAACGCAGAATACACAAAAACTACCTCAGCTCATTCAATCGATAAAATCACTGCAAATGTTGGCAACGGAACATCATGGATTATCAAGTTTTCCTTACTCAAAAGTACATAAAAGGGTCAATGTACAAAGTTTAAAAGCACACCTATACCTAGAGGAAATTATACATAGGAAAGAATAAAATGGCTTTCCCAAACTTTTCACTTTAAGTAATTTTACAAAATTATACATCTCTCTCAGACATAAATATATCACGCTACACATTTAAACAAATACAACCAGTATCTGATATGAGAACTAAAGGACGAAAAAATTGTCAAATAAGACATTCTTTAGAAGTACTTGAAACTCTGACTGTAATTGCCATGATTAATGGAATAGGGTTGTCATACATTCTAAAAATAATTAACTTTTGACTTTTCAAGTAGAAGTTTGAGCTTACACTCACAAGTCTTCATTTTGGAATTGCGCAAGGAATCCCATTTCTTCATGAAAGTAAAATTGCTAACTCCGCATTTTAACGGTAAATACTAGGTAAGGAAAAACGTTCATGCTGACTGAATACCTACTTAGGAACACAAGAAAATGCTTCGTAGGGTACTGTTACTATTATTAACGATATTGAACTATAGATCTGTGTGTAAAAATCTGACACAATGCTTTCACCAGTAATGTAACCACTTTTTTCGTGTTGGTGGACAGAGTGATAGATAGTGGTTCTCTGATATATCAATAATCTGTTCTGGGACCTATTCATGTTTTTCAATGAAATCAAGTTAGCTGAGCTTATGTTAGCATTTCCTTTTTAAACGGCTTTGTGAAATATGATTGCTGTTGAGATCGCGAACAGAATAACATAATAACTAACGAGCATACTGCATAACATATTATTATAACTGCGATACATGAATCCCTTAGATGTATGCCCAGTTTTATTTAAATACTTATAAGTACCTTTACTTTCATTGCCCCTATAAGTGCATTTTTAAAAAGAAATGAAGGCATAGATACAATCATTATAATCCTCAGACCTGCTATAGACTGCTAGATGTGTATCTGACATATCTGATAATTTCTTTTCATCTCACATCATATGCTATACAGAAAAGATTGCTTACCACTTCCCCTTAAAAGTAAACTTCACGCTTTCGCGAAGTCCACTCTCAAGTTTTGTCATCTGGCTAGTATAATGCATGAAAACAAGAGAAAAAAATCAAAATACCAGAGAAAGTACTATTTAAGTATAATCTTAGAGTAGTCGGTCAATGATCGATCGTTTGAAAGTTTGAATTGTCTTTATAGGTTCAAAATTGTTTTCTAAGTTGACATTCTGACAAAACGCTATGGACTATTGCCAAAATCAATGTGACAGTTTGGCAAAATGTGTTATTTACCTGAAAGTTGATATTTAAAATCTATCTTACCATTTCATTTAATTTTACAGTTTGTTTTAATTTTCTTGACAAGGATTATTTTTTGTCAAATTAGAGCAGAATGACATAAAAGCGCAACCCAAAAACCCAAAAGATAGTGATAATATGTTATTTAACACAATAGGACCATAATATATTATCGTATACACAAGTACAGCCATTTAGGTTCACTATTTCCACACGAATTCATTATTCAATGGCCAACTGACGTAATAATTAACATAGATAATGTGATAACAGAGTAAGAGCTGTACAAAGTTGGAACGAAGTTGTGTATATTTACAGTGTATTTAACATGGGTATGATGGGGTATGATGCACAATCAGTGCAGAATGATCTGTGGTTGTATTTAAGTTAGGAAGGAGGTTTGCAGAGAGCCACTTATCGTTATGGGCCTTACGGCTACATGCATGAATATTTGACGTATTAGAAAATTGCCCTTGCCAAAGTATCCATCTCCCAACATTACTCTTCTTTCATCTATCCTGTCTAGTGCACTTTTCAATAAATTTTCGGCATCATCATTCACGAAAGCAGAAAGTATAAGTAAAACTAGTAAAATGATGCCCATAGGACTTGGTTTTACGTTGTAGTCTGCATTTTTGTGTGTACTAGAGGGTTTACAGAGTACCTAGATTTTTATCTTGAGTGAACCAAGCGTCCCGTAGGATAGGATCCTCCTCTTTGCAGACGACGCGTATACAAATGCATATTGTGGTATATGGGTCATGCGTTATGGGCCGAAATGTTTGTTCTTTGTAAATTTTCATGCACTTTTACTGTGGAGCAAGGATACACATCGTCATTAGAGACATGTCTAAAATGAACAATGGCCTATGGTGGAGAAAGCTTTTCAAAACTTTACTACGTCCTCACCAGAAAGTATGTTTGTACTTTTTGAATCAGTATTGCAAACAAGTACATTTAATGTTTGATTACATAACTATGTAGAAGCGCAAATAACAATAAAAGGTTGCCAAACGAGTGCCTACATTACATACTACTATCTATACTACATCTCTGGCTGTAGTAAAATCTTGGTGAATAGCAGAACGACTTAAAATTCTACATTTGTGTGATGTATTCAGAGGATGGAAAAAAGTTAAGACGGTTGTTGAGTACTGACTGAGCAAACATGGAGAGAAGAATATCCCGCAGATCTAGGTAGTTGCTTATGCGTAGAATTCAGAGATAGGGAGCAGTGAGAGTCACGGAGACAGGTAGGCAATCGCCGGGAAGCAAGTTTAGAATTTGTATTCAGTTTGCTCAGATTTAAGGAGATAGCAAGTTGAGTGAGATACGGAGAAGACTTAACTTAAATTTCATGTCAAGAAAGTATAGCTAGCTTGTAGGGAAGTGAGTAAGCAAATGATATAGTAAATCACTCGCTCAAGTCAAGTTAAACTCTGCAGGATATATTTACTGGTGTCTATAGATGGATAGATAGAGCACGAGTGTATTTGAAGAGCAGTACTCTCCCAATCAGTAAGTGTACATTTCACAGGTACTGCCTGTGTTGTGCATGTTTTAGGTTTTCTTTTCTTGTGTACTTATTCTAGAGTGGATGACGAAGAGTCCCACAGTTAAATCAAGCCCAGTCATCCTAGGCAAGACTTTCCCTGACTTTCTCTCAGTTGGTCCATAGAGAAAGTGAAGGGAAACTAAATGGTTAGCTACTTGCAGTGATTTTGGCTTAGATTTGTTACGAGAACAATGTATGCATAGAACAAACCTGCTATCAGTACTTTCTTCTGCATGCATAGATTTATAAAGCGTGTATTCTAGGAATAATACAATAAATATAGAAGCACAATGTGGACTACCTACTCCTTTGTACTAGACTAACAATACAGAACCTAAAACGGAATGTTGAATGTGCCTAAGTGATAGAGATACAGTGTCAGTTGTAAGATCTTGCCTATACAATTTATTTATCCACGTTGTAGTACTACCAAGATAATAGCTAGAATAGAAGAAAGAGTGTCTTACCTCAGTCAGTGTGTCCAATCCGACGTTTTAGACCCAGTTGGTTGAGTAAGTTGAGTTGACTCCAGCAGTATTTTGAAAGAGCGTCCAAGAAGAGTCAGTCGAGTACGCAGCTGAGCTCAAGTTTTCTGGAGAGGAAGCTGGATTCACATCAGTTCAACTCACTCACGTCAGTTCAGTCACTCAGCCCAGATCCAAACGGAGCAAGAAGCAACAAAATGATCTAACGATCTTCCTCCATCCATGCCAAGGAGCAGGACACGAACAGAAACAGAGCAGAGAGCTAGTCAAACAAACTAACCAAAGGAGTCTACTTACTTTCACCCAGTACAAAGTCAGTACAGGAGCCTCTCTTTATTTTTCCAACTCCTCGCTACCATCAAAATCCATACCATTACCCTAGTCCAACTCGACTTGTGCTAGTATCAGTCCTACTGTCTGTCCTAGCAGTCCGTACTGACAGATAGGACTTAATATCAAAAACTTTGACTTTCTCTACATTTTATGTACTACACAGTTTACATTAGGGAAAGTTTTCGTGGTTTCAGTGGTCTGACCATGTGTGTGTGCTTTCTCTATACTTATTTTTTATTCTTGTCGATTACCTAACTACGTAAAATAGTACCTAGATACACTCAGATTACTTGTAATATACCAAAGTGCACGAATACTACTGACAAGACAAGACCAGTTGACGTCTGACGTCGTCGTCGTCATCATCATCATCCTCAACTTATCTCTAACCATTTTCTGAATTGACGGCTGGATCGTGGCCCTTTTCCGCATCTTTCATATCATTTTGACTCATTCCTATACATACTCATAATAGACCTTTCTCCTTACACTTTCATACAACTTTCACTAAACTACCTATTCCTCAACATCTCTAGAGTATTCTCCTTCAGTTTTACTTTTACTCATCTCCTGTCCTGTCACATCTCATCCTAGTAACACTCGCACCTTTTGACATTTGACATGGACTCCTTTAATTATAGGAACACTCCAACTTTCTTTACAAAAACCATACTTTCATAACAAAACAAATGTAGTCTGCTATACCGAATAATATGTGCTCCTCCATTTCTATTGCTACAACCTCAGTATTCACATAAAGGTAAGTCGCTATATTGTATTTCAAAAAATGCAATTTGTGCGTATTTGTTTTTTCTTTGGAAAATTTCTTTTGATTTTCATTCAGAAAATCGTTCGTTTTGGACGGGTTTTTCAAGCCTGAGTTATGGTTTGCGTTAGTGTAGGAGTATCATTAACTAAAGTGCAGCATGCTCGCTCTTTTTGAGCTGCTCTAAATTACACCTCATTACATCAAATGGCATCTTCATTAACTTGTCATAACGAGGCCATTCCAGATTTCACTTTCCGAGCAGTCCAATACGTTTTATAATGTATTATGTATTTATGCATATTTTATGATGGAGCTTTTATTCTAATGAGATACAATGGAACAATTTCATTTCTTATACTTCACGGCTGCCGTCTTGTCGACTGCCTTGGCTTTGTCTCTGCATCACTTTATTATTTCTAGTTTACGGTGATTTTGACTCTGAAACCCAGTCATGAATTCAAAATTCAGTGGCAATGCTTTCTAGATCCCAGATTTTGGCTTGCACAGCCTGGATATTTAATGAGAACTGTTTAATTTAACGGCAGCGACAGTCTTCTCTCCTTAGTGCACAGTCTTTCATGAATAATTTATTCATGACTACTCAGAAAATTCAACTTGATAGTGGCACAGTTTATGCTACTAAATTAACTAAGTTCAACCTCTATCAAAGCCAGATTTTTCCTATCTTTCATTATCCATGCTCTGCTCCAGGTCAAACCCAAATTTATACGATATAAAAAACTATCTCCTAGTTCCAGGTCATAGACACAGAAAGCTTTTAAAATGTCATAAATCATGAACAAAATATTAATAATTGTGTATTTTGTGTATTTCCATTGTATGGTTAGTTTGTAGGTTTCCATTGTATGAATAATAATTGGTATCAGTAGCAAAATCCAAACTTGTGCACACAATTATTTAGATATCCACATCACGCTCAAATGCATTGGTTACCCGTACCTTGCTTACAAATACATTATTTGATTATAATAATAATATATTATGGTCCTGTTTTAAGAGTAATCTGCAGTACTATTCAAAAAGCAGTTGACATAGTACTTTCACTTTCCCTTTGATAACTGCATAGAAAACTTTCACCGCTACTTTCACCAGAATTTTAATCAACCAGAACGAAAATAGAAAACATGACAAAGAAACTAGTAATTTCAATATTCTATTTTGTGACGTAGTAATGATTTAATGATGTATTTATTATGTACTTACACCAAACGCAGACAAGACACTCGACATTAGTTTCTATTCATCAATTAATTATAGTTGAAGAAACGTATTTTGTGACAGATCTTATTTTTAAGGCATTGGAAATGAAAGGTTGAAATGGAAAGAGTTGTGTAAATATTTAGACATGACATACATTCGCAGAAAGGCAAAGGAAAGAGAAATAGCATACAAGGAGCTATGTGCAAGTGTAATAATTGATGACCAGAGATAGAAACGCTGAATTGCTTGCACACAACATGCAACGAAAACAGAGTAAATAATTCACTGGACATCTAATTTCTTTGACAAAGTTTCCCATATTTATTCCAATCACACATGTTAAGTAAAGGCTTCGAGAGACTAACAAAGCCTTTGTTCTTCTCATATACAATGTCACGTATTCCAAGTTCTGCGGAGCCCGATTGTAAATAATTAAACAAGTAATTGAGATTGACTGAACACTTAAATAAACACTATGAAGTACAATACCGAATCAAGAAGTAGTCCTTTCCTGTGGGTAAATGCTAAACTACTTTAGCCAACTCGAGTTCAAAGAAAGTTACTTTGTTGATAAACCATATCATATCATGTTGGCATTGCTACGATAAGCCCCTATTGAAGACCTACGGGTCAAGAGAGACCCCGAATGTCATACGGGTGACAATCTACACTAAGAATACTATTGCTATACTAAGAAATGTGGTGGCATAGGTCACTAGTTGATCATTCTATTTATTTGCAGAAATTATTTATCTACGTAATATGATACATTAGATTGTTGCACATTTTCTGTAATATAAATAGTAAAACTGCCGATTCCATAATATCGATTATTTATATACCTTGAGTTAAAAACATAAAACCCCTAAAATTGCTTAGAATAATTTGCAACATTAGTGTAGGTGTGCAGTGTATGAAAATAATGTCCTTACTCAATTTATTGTTAGTAAATGTAAAAAGTTTACTTATCTGCAATTTTCAATCACGTTCACCAAGTTTTGTTAGACTTTTTGATGAAAGCGTGGATGGAGAAAAATTAAGAGGTACGCGTGGTTTGTAGGGTGAATTTTTTCAATAGGGCACACGTATTAGAAATAAGTTTTGCTTGTTTTGTGTTCATATACCTATATAAAGTTTAGATTGGGAACGTAGCCTTTCCTTAAGATATGCAAGACAAGAAGTGATGGCGATATTGGAGATGGCACGGCTACACCTGGCATTCTGATCTTGTAGAGTTTTCTATTCTCTAGCAATTGCGTTAGTTCAGGTCGTTTTGATTGTGTTTGTAAAGTTTGGGTAGATGTTGGTATTCAGAACACCTGCTGCCCAAAGTATCATTTGGGATTTTGTTGTACTTATGGGTTTTCTGTCACAGTTCACTTTCACTAGTTAGGCTTAGAGCAGAAGATTAGGATTACCAGGGAACCGTGCAGCGTGTGTGCGTACTTTGTGTCTCCGTGTGTTTTGAAACAAAAAGGTAAAGATTAGAATGTGGATCACAATCAAAAGAAACTTCAGGTCGAAGAGAAAACATTATTACATTACAATTCTCTCTATTCTATAAGTTGAGTCAATGCAATAGAATTCTTAATTTGTGTTTATGTAGGAGCAGAAGATTATTCGTAAGTATTATTCCTAGGAACACATTCTATAGATCTCAATTGAGTCGTCCGCAATTCAGTTTTTTATTTCTATTAACTGAGATTCTTCAATCGCAAAATAGCTGAATTTGTTTAAGGCTTTTTGCACGTATTTCCTCTAGTGTGTACTAATGGCTGACGCTTGTAGGCGAATGTGCAATCAACTGCACCTAGTAAGCAGACAGAACATCCTACAACAAAACAATCTCTATTTTTATAGTCACACAATGCCTTATTATTACATTGGTATAGTATACTGGTCGATGTGAATACATATAAGTAACACAACTAAATAGAAACTCATTTTGCTTTGGCTCCGTATCTGAAAGTTGACTTTTAGATCCTACAGGAGTTGGTAGTGAAAGTGAAAGATAAGTGAAAGTGAACGGGGAGGAGAAAGCTTGGCAGTTGGATTAACTTTTCCTTGATGTCTGCAACAGTAGAATTCTAGTTCTTTTGGCCTATCAACTTTCTACACTAGACCACTTCAAAGATCATATCTGACTTCATTCTAGAGAAAGCTACTAATAGTTTGTAATCAAAAAAATCGAATCTAATCAAATTTACTACTCAAAAATACTAACCCGTGCCTTAATATTTTCTTGTGTTTTCAGGACTAGAGAAGATAAAATAAAATTGCTTGAGATCGTAAAATATTTTTCGTTTGTCGGCAACAAGGACGTGTCAAAATGAATCGCCGAAATAATAGACGCAGAAGTTTGTCCGCATCAGCTCGTCATCGTCGCACGATGAAACGGCAGCCGCATCCTCCAGTTATGTGGAATATTCAGGTTAGTAATCCAATGTTTTAGGTCAGACACTCCTTTCCAATTGTTTCAATTTGAACATAGGATTACTATGTGAATTGAAATGTTGACTAAACAAATAGCATTTCAAAACTAGACATGATCGGGAGAATGGATCTGTCTGTAATGCTAAGTATATGATATTGCTTTGACAGAACTCTAGTAGCAAAACGTGAAGAATGAAGGAGTAAACGGATAAGGGAAGCGTAATTCAATGTGAGTGTACACAGTAACGTACATATTAGCTGGTGAGTAAACATATAGTAGCAGTTATCAGCCAACTTCTGCAATTCGGTATTGTTCAGGCGTGACTTGAAAGTGATAAATATGTGCTATTCCCAAAGAGAGTTCTCAGAGTAACCCTCTGGAAACCTTTTGAAACGTGATTCACAATACACAAGAGTCATCACATTACAGGGGCTTTTCCAAGTGCAACTCTATCAACTTTGAATTGGATTTCATCAATTAGGGTACACAATACTTTCATGTTCCTCCAAAAATCTGACAATATTCTCAATATCATACATCAAATAACAAAATTACTATACCTCGGTAAAAAACATTTTACATACTGAACCATCCAGTTCTTCCCGAAAAAAGTCGTATAACATCACTGTTTGTTAAAGCAACATACTTACTTGTGGAAGCCATACATTCTTGGCGATATCTTGATGAATAGTGCTCATCACACCACCAGCATTGCTAAACAAAATGTTGTTGAATCTAATTACAACCTTTTCCTGCTAAATTCTAAAATTAAACTAATGGTTCAGTGAAGTTAGCGAAGAAGTTACTTTGAAATATTAGCAAAGGGAAATTGCAGAGAATTGGCTAATTAAATCACTCTATGAAAGAGACATTTTGGGAATATTAAGTTACAAGCTGACTTCAACTCTCAAATTAATTTGTTTCCCAACAGTCATTAAATTCTAGTGTCTGTAGGCATTTTAACAGAGCTCATATTGGAAACTGCAATGCATGCTGGATAAATACGTGGAATGTAACTATCAAACTTTAGTTACACGAACTCTCGCCTCGACCACTTTGTGTTGTGAGGTTTGCTTTTACTATTCGTTAGAAGACGGTTCAAGTCACAAGCGAAATTGTAAAATAAGTGTAACTCAATAACAATTTGAATTATCATAGCTGGATGATGTAGTAAAATATATTAGGCTTAGGTAAATGTCTACTACGTCCATATGTACTCAAATATGAATTTCCACAAAAGAGGAAAGGGTTTCGATCCCCAAAGTACTACAAAAGAACATAAACCTGAACACGTAATTTCAACATCATACTTGCTTTAAAATAAATTACCTTACATATAATTCCTCAAAACAATACCATTGAGATCATACACAGAGTTATTCACTTCATTACTGGAATAATTCAATAATTTTAATTTAGCTTCTACTTTGTCTATAGAGTTGATTTAATTTTGGAATTGAAGCATAAATACGATATGCGATTGTGTTGGATTGTGATAGGGTTAAAATTCCATTATATTATATTGTACTGCAGCTATGCGACTTTTTCACTCTATCAGTTTCCATTCTATCATTCCACCTGTTGGGTGTAGAATATTGTGTTTGAACTTTTACGTTAGAATGTTGCAATCAAATGTTCATTGGAGTTTGAAGGCCCATTCGTCTGTTTATAAAGAGGAGTCCGTTTCGACCACATTTTGTCTTTGTTTAGATCAGATATAATATTATGAGTGAAATCATCAGAGCAGAATAAAACAATACACGAGTCTGTTTCACAGATTCATGTTGTGTTAAAGGATTGTCTTTATTGATTTTCAAGAGAGTTGGCTGATAGTAGTAGAGTGGAAAGCGATGCAGGGAGAAGGAGCGTACGTGCTTTTCCATACTAAGCTGCTCAGGAGGTTTACCATTTATTTATTCATCATGGATATTGTATTATGGTGTTGAAGAAAGCGATTAGGCTAGACTTCAGCCCTAGTTTTGTCATGCACATCTACTATTTAGTACTACTATTGTGTAAACAAACTAACTGTAGTATTTAGTATGTATGTGCTGGTAAGTGGACTAACTTATTTCCAACTAGACCATGTGTCTTACGTATAATTTACATACGGAGTTCATGGTCTCTTTAATTCTTAACTTATCTGATATTCGTGTCAAACGTTTAACTATGTATTACATATACACTTACCTCGTAGCCTTAGTTTGTCGTTCCCGTTGACTAAATATTTTCTTTTAAGGCATGACTGAAAGACTTGCACAACTCCTACCACTCACTGATATTGCATTGCAGCTCTGAGTTTCATTTACTAAATTGCTACTAGATTGAAGAATAATAAACCTGTCACAAATGATGGTACACATTACATAGTCTTTGCAGTCAGATTGCATTGTCAACTCATGTGAGTTGTATCAGAGAACCCCGAGTCATGCTTCTTGCCTATTATAAAGCAAAGAATAAAATTTCTAACAATACTAATAATAGGATAAATTGAGATATCAACTTGTGAATTCAGTAACCTGTTCGTAGTTAGTATAACGCATTCCTTAGACCTTAAACTATGGTGTAAAGTTTACCGCATGGTGATGGTGAGTGGTTTTACGAAAAAATTGTGTTGTATTGCGTAAAAAAGTATATATAGTGATATGGATTTTTGTTTAATGTTGCAGGGTATGCGAGGTAAGATGTCGTCAAATTGTTTATGGCACGCTTGTCAAGCTCTTTTTGTGGGCATCCTGCTTTTCTTTATCGGAGGTGTAATGTCTTTCTTGGGTAAGTTCAGCCGAATTTTACGCTCTTGTTTATATCTATTATCTTATAACTATTACAGAAGTAAAAGTTTTAGTATCATAATAATGCAGATATAATATATTATGCAATAAGGCAAATGCATATTTATATCTACCACCTGTATGACGTAATTTATATGACACGACAGGCAGGCCATTTGTATAGGATATATTATTTTTGCTTATCCTAGGTAGATTTTTGTCATGTGCATAATAAATGCACGGACTACTAACTAGATAATACTCAAACATAGAAGTATACCTGTACTAATGGCATATATACTGAATATCGATTACTACACAGTAGTAGGTAACTATCACTGTATTATCTCATTTTAAAAACTTTTGGACTATATTACATGCAAGCAATGCATAATACATCATCGGTTGGCATTAGTCTTAACAATAAACCTTGAACCAATAACTACTTCTATTGGTTGTGCGTAATCCCAAAGATATACAAGGCTAGCCATACATATGTCCCAATGGTCTAGGCTCTCTAGTTCCTAAACGGAGGCTGCAACGGAAATGAAGTGACCACCATTCGAAAGAGGACAAAATTTGCAAAAATAGGTTAGCTAAAAGAAATAAAATATTTATTATAAATATTAATGCTACATAAAAGTTACTTCTCTTCCCAATGGTGAACGTTTTTTAGTGGTATTAAAAGCTATGAAGTTACGACTAAAAAACGTGCAATTTGACCTTTTCCTTTCTGATTTTTAATTTTAGAAACAGAACTCAATAAAGATATGCTTATAACCTATTTTGCTGTAAATTTGTCCTCTTTGGAATGATCTCACGTAACTTTCAGAGCAACCTCCTACGAGATGGAGAACCTAGACCATTGGGACATACATTGCGTATATTTGGCTAGCCTTGTACATGAACTATTTGACATGCTCACAGTTCACTGCATACACATGCATGCCATCGTATCATAATTTCGGTTAAGAGTACATTTGCATTTTAGATTCTAGTGGTGACAACCCTGAGACAATTTCTGCTGACATACAGAATACAGATAATAGTAATAGAGATTCTCAGTAGGTATGCAATGTGTTACAGTGCCTTAGTATATTAAGATGTACAAGTTAGATTAAGAAATATGAAAAGTTAGCCGAGGGAGTAAAACTTATTTTTAATTGTAACTTGCAACTGGATAGTATAGTCTGAATGTAATTTTTAACTCACCAGAGTAAAAAAGACAGGAGTAGACTGAAAAGAATAAATTCTGAATGAATAGAAATGATAAATTAAATGGAGCACTTGGGAATTGTAGTCAAGGCTCATTGTCAGCATGGTTTTGTAGGCTTTGTAGTGGTTTAAGAGGAGAGGTTTGCCTAACGATGTAAGTAATAGGAGAAGGTATAATCTAATTGCAAACATTGGGTTCCCCCCAAGACCCTCATGAAATATATCTTTTTTACTATGCACATTAGCCCAATTTGCTCTAAACTCATATGTATTTATCCAGTGGAAAATTGGATGATAAGTAAACACAGTACTACTTAAGATAATTAATGGACACTGAATCCATTTAGAAATGAGACAAAGGAAGATTAATGAATTTGAGGCACCTGAGCGTAAACTAAATGGAATCAGACGTCTAGAGATACAAAATAACAAAAGTGCATTTACGTAAAGCGTAGAAACATATTTAGGTCCCTAAAAAAACAGAAGTTGGCAGGGATTGTATGTAGAACTTATGGAAACATTTTTCTTCGGAGATGTTCTAGAGAAGAGACTTGACAAAAGAGAAACTTAGCAAGAAAGCATCTTTGTATAGGAAGTGGAGGAAAAGCGGATTCGCTTATACTCGTTATTTGTATATAGTTAGTAAGTAGAGTAGTACCCCTGGAGTGTAATATTATTGTAGAAACTAGAAGCTACATAGCAGTGTAATACATAAGTGAAAAACTGGAATGTAAATGTTCCAGCGGACGAATTTAAGATAGGAAAAACGAAGTTCAGACACTTTACAAGAAATAAGACAGAAAGAGACGGATAGAGTTGAGCCAAACCTGGGAAGAGAATCTCTGTAAAAAGTTGTAGTAGAAATCAATAGGGAACAGAGGATGGAAAGACTGTGTTGGGATATTCTCTTCCTTCCTTCTTATTCTTTGTCAACTCTTATATAAAATGCTCTTGTGTATTTGCAATAATATATCTAAATATACTGCCAAGAAATATACATTCCTTAGTGCATACACATACTAAGCATATTCTAAGAATATTATATGCCATTGTAAAGTATGTATGGAGACTCCAGAACAAACTCACTGACTACCTTTCCTACTGCAATATAAATGCCTTGAGAACAAAACATAATTCCTCATATCTGGAGCAATTGTGATTTTCATCTTCTTTACCCTCCCTTTTCCTCGTCAAGAGTTTCTCTCCTTGTCTTTTGCCTCATTCCAAATAATCTTATTTTTGAGGACTACCACCACCACATTGAGGCTAAGAGAATCCTAGACAGACTCTCCCTCAC
Source organism: Tomocerus maximus (assembly GCA_019776445.1). Classification (NCBI taxonomy): domain Eukaryota; kingdom Metazoa; phylum Arthropoda; class Collembola; order Entomobryomorpha; family Tomoceridae; genus Tomocerus; species Tomocerus maximus. The sequence continues at coordinate 2,406 of JABASH010000821.1, read as the reverse complement.
TCTGTCACTCCACTCAACTTCAACTTACAACAGCCCATTTATTTTATTTTCTATTTTATTCGATTCCCACGAAGCAGAATGAAACACTTTCCTATAACTTTGCTCATTCCGGGGTATTACATCAATATTTAGGTATCTCTATTCGTAGTACAGCTCTATTTACTACATCTGTCTATAGACAAATGGGGAAAGATATTTTCTAAACCTTCGTACACAGTACATACCTAAAACGGTTACATTACAAACATGTATAAGTAAGTGGAGTCCTAGTACAGTTCTGTTAAAGTACAAAGTAGTCGTGGTGGCAGAAATATGTTGTTGCAATTTGCAATGGTTTATGTAGTGGGACATGGAAAAACTGACTTTCCTTCCTCCCTTTCTCATTTTATTTCCGCACGTTCGCTCACTTCACTTAAATTCCTATTTTCTAGTCTCATGTACATCCACTCTTTATATACCTACCTATGACACTTTACTTCAAACACAAATGTTCCTACGCTTCACAGATTCTGTTCAAGTGTAATAATAGAAGTCTTCTGTGAATTGTATCCTGCAGTACCAAGAGTCAATATAGTAACAGTATATAGGACATAGAAATCAACGCACAAAAACAGAGTTATTACTTGTGGAAGGGATTGGTGGTGACAGACGGTCACTCTATTGTCATCCTGGGCGTTAATGGAAAATATTTGTACAGTAGATCTTCTAGGGTAAAAGTCATTAACAAAACTCATTGTTGAAGATATTGATTCAACTCCTTCATTCTCTATTGCTATTCAAATATTCCTCAATGGACATTTCCCTACGATATATTGTTAGACAGATCAATGCTTCAATGTTGTTTTTGGACAATACAATGGAGTTGCAGAAGACCATTGAAAAGAGCAGTTTAATTTTACATTCCATGTCAGGGTAGAAAACGAATTTATATCTGTTTTAAGTATTTATAAAGTCAAATTCGCAAGGACCCAAGCTCCCTATTTAATTAGAAGTCCTGCAATTAGTCCATTTAATGAGTATTCAGAATAGGAACATCCAAAGTAAATTATAACAAACTTAGGTGAAAGCAAAACTTCATTCCTTGTTAAGAAACTTTACAACTGCGATATCTATGAAAAGATACCTTTTTGTTGTCGAGCCTTTAATATCACATATCAGCAGTATCAAAGCGCAGTGTAATAAGATCAAGTAAATTAACATACTAAAGAACTCAAGTCTACTTGAATGTGTACCAATGAGTTAGTTCTGGCAATTTTCTGCTGTATGGTAGGCACTTTAAAGTAAAGTAGTTACAGTTCGGCATTCAACATGAAACAGCCCTGTCTCTATATGTGCACATACACACATACACTATATGTTGTTAAAACTTTTAATAATGTACTGTAATGATGTAGGAACAAAATTATCATCGACAAACTGCGTATACAACGTTGCTTATTCAAACTTTCAAAGAAAGTCGACTGCCTAGTTTCCCCTCTTCAGATCCTCTGCTTCCTGTATCCTCAAGGGGATAACGAGTATTGAACAATGAATTGTTAATGCTCCAAATAATATAAGAGCAATTACTGGGAGAAAGCGAGCTCGAATCTTATAAATACCTAAGGCAGGCAGAATTCTTATTATTAGCGTGCAATGAAGCGTTGAATGGAGAGAGTAAATGATAATGAGGTAGTACCTATCCTTCATCTGGCTCTTATCCAATTTTCATTACTTTTATAACATAATACTATGTTTTACTACCTAAATAGACCACGACAACCTTATATGAACATGCACTGTATACATTATGCTATTGTCAAGAGACAAACGTTATTAGATACACAGTAATATTATTTAGCCTTACAGCAAAATGTAACTGAGACAAGTCTAAACCCAAGTCAAATCATTACTCTAAAGAGAGCATAGTCTATTTTATTATGCTTAGCCTTTCGTATCCTTAGTACATAGCAGATGTATACACATAATACTACAAAGAGCAGTGAACTGGGCATAAGATCTGTGCTAGTTGAAATAAAACCGTGTTGGAATTCTAACATGGTTTCCTGACTTGCCCTACTGTTTTTTGTTGCTATAAGCTTGTATCTCTGTACTCTGCACAGCACGTGAACTATGTAAAGTAAAGAAGTAAATGCATTCACGATTTACATGTACAAAACTTATGCTTTATTTTTCAGAAATTCAGGGGTTGCAGCCGTTACTATAATATTTACAGATTTACAAACTTACTTCTAATCTGTTTAGCCCATACTGTCTTATTTTTTGCATAGAGTTATATTGGTTATATTATATTTGGTTATATGTGTTACAGTCAGTATGTACATTCAGAATGCTTATATATTTACCAGTAAGTATATACACGTGGTAGAAACCAGATATACTTACTAGAATGTGTATATGGATACGTAG
>JABASH010000820.1:0-32985 GCA_019776445.1 Tomocerus maximus | reverse complement strand
CAACAGGAATGTTGCAAGTCTCATATTATTCCATTTTGGTGCAATCAATCTGTGTATTACATCAGCTAAAAATTGCTGCTACATAGTATCAGGTTGATAGATCAATTCTAGTAGTAATTTCCTATATAAAAGATTTCTTTTGCATGTAATTAGGGAACTGCACCTGACCTGAGCTATATTTAACTATTCTATTTTAAGTATGCTTGTTCATGTTTGTAGGTGCAATTTATGTGAAACGAGGTATTTTAGTGATAATTGGTTAAAAATACTAAAAATGAAGCAATTTGATGATAATGGGCTGCATGGAAAATGGCTTTAGATTAGAAGAGACGTCTCTCTTGGTTTTGTATTTCTTATAGAAACTATAAGAGTTATTAGATGCATACATACATAGGAGGTAGAACTACGTCGATAGAGATACAAAGTACAGTCATTCCGTTCACAGTCAATCACCTACCCACCACGCTCTGTTCACGTGAAATCACAAACACAAATGCACGAGCTCATCACATGCACCTCGCCGTCTAGCCTCGCCTTCATCCATCTCTCTATTTATCTGGCTTAGCTATACTTATATCCCTAAACATATAACATATGTACATACACAGTGGGATGGGATGCTACTTCACTTATTATTATGTGGCTCTCCTCCATTTGACTTGCTTGACTTCGTTTGACTTTCCTGGCCTGCCCTATCAACTTCAACTGCGTACTCACTTCATATTATCGTCATTATTATGAGATTTTAGTCATCCTGCTACTACTATAATGTTATTGTTATTTTGTTTGTCTATCAATGTAAAATTATGTTTTTGTCTGCCTTTTCTATATGGCACATAAAGTGCTTATTTACATTCTCTGATATAAATATTATTATTATGCATTGCAATATACTCCTCCATACTACGGCCACAAAGTGATTTCTGACAATTTTTTATTCAAAGTAGTTACAATAAGAGAATAGTGGCCATTAAAAATTCATATAAGCAAATACCCAGTGGTCATCATGTTATCATTTCAAGTATGTTGCACAATTAGCATTTTACTAAAGACATTTGGCTCCTAGTTTGCATTTTAGAAAAACAAGTCTGTTTTCTATGTACCTCAAGCTAATTTCTAATCTAATATTAATACAACCCGACAAGACAACGGACGAGAATTGTACTTTGCACCTTACGTTAAGCTTTATTTAGAATTGTTTACAATAAGTGGTAGTAAGTAGTGGAAAGGTTTTGGGATAACTCTCCGTGGCTCCTGCCTTGTTGACTCAGGATTAAGATGCATGAATCATTCTAGTAAATACTGGCTTTCTGTATACAGCCCACTATTTGTATAAATATGTTCGCTGTAACTAAAGATATAATTTCTGAAGACACAATTGCTTAAATAGAGTGCCCTGATTTACTATAGGCAACATTAAAAATGGTTTTATACACTAATATAATTGTCACGAGCCCATGCTAATCAGTTCATTTACCGCCCTATTGTAATTGAGTAAGAGAAAGGAGAAGAAAGTAGTTGATAGATACAGGAGTGTCTGCTCGCATTTACTTGTACATACTTATTTTAGGATGGGCTAGACCTTGATCGCCACTTTTTCACTTGGACTATGGACTCTTAGCTAGATCACACTGACTAAAACTAGTCTATGGAATAATTCTGCCATTACTTTCAATCTAAGTACACATTTAAACATTATTATGCAAATTCAACTACACCTTATGTCTATTTTTATCTTAATTTGTATCAAGACGATAATTCTACTAAAAATGCACTCAATATTATCCCACGTCATTAGTCATACAACCGAGAATTCCACTCATCTTTATGCAGAAATAGTATAAATAGTACAAAGTTTTCCACGATAAATATTCCACATTGGCAATTGTAGTCTAAGGAGTATTTATCAGAAAATACTGCGTAGTTTTTACGATACGTGATGGTACTGACAGTTAAATGAATCACAAAATGACAAATTAACATACCCAGAAAGTATGTGATTGTAAAAAGGAACTAAATAAGAATGGTTACATCAATTACAAGTCCAAGATATTACTAACTGCGATAAGATCAAGAGATAGCTAGTATATGTACACACATTAATAATAAATAAACAGATAGTGATATAGGGACTACAGGTTTAAAATTTCAGTAAAGAATTAGACTTTACACTCTACAGCCATAAGGAAATTAAAGATCAAGCATATAAGTAGTTTGATATGGGATAGTCACTGGAACGGCAATCCTCAAGTTGTCCTCACATGTGGCCAACTGTCATTAACTGCCAGCTTATCAATTACAGGAACATGCTCGCTCGCTTACAGTAGCTTATATGTAGACTGTTAATATAGGTACCTATCGTAGCATGTAAAGTGCTGAATAGTATACATGTCCACTTTGTAGAACCAGAATAGATGACACAGCACAATAACACGTATAACTGTATCTAGTGTAGGGTATTCATCTTACAAATGCATGTAGTTTAATATCATCTGGGCCGTTTCAAAATATTATTAGCTATGAGTTAATGGATGGGACGCAAATAACAGCAAATATGAGCGAGTGGTCTCAACTGTGATAGAAAGTATTAAGCAGTTGGTAAAAGTGACAATGTTCGGACGAATATGCAACGCAATGAGGTACAATAGGACAAACCCAACGGGGAAAAGACATGATAGAATTGACACGAGGTTGAGACGTGATGGAAATTATATCCTTCGTTTGTGGCTTCTATTGCATTGCACTTACATAAGGCAGATAAAAGATAGCAGTATGTATTACTTTTTAACTTATTTGTATTATATGTGCTAATAAATGTCATTAGATATTCCACCGAAGTCCAGTCGACTCCATTATTATTTCAACATAGTAGTACTAATGTAATCTCCATAATATATAACTCTGTGAATGAGAAATCGAAAAGTTCAGGACGAGGACTTACTATTGTTACATATGTACATATTTACATGACGTATTTGTATATAAACGGCTTTAGTAAATATTTATTCCGAGTCCAAGTATGTACTTGTACTACAGACACTGGTGAGAGGCACTTTGTGATATACTTACCTATACTGCCCTGTCTGCACTCTGTTTATAATCATCTTCTACGTAATACAATGCATAGCATACGAGAGGAAATCCTTCTAAATGTTTTATTTAGACCATAAGCTGAATACAATGTATCATCGGTGATCAGCTCATGTCCATGAGTTCTGCTTAGCCCCGCCCGAGCATAGAAATTCTTAAACATGGCTATATATCGTGATATTATAGCATTGTCACCTTCGCCATACTTTCGTCAGACAATTTTCACTGGATTGAGAATGTTCCTTTGATGATATTTTGAGTTCATGTGTACTGCAAATGACAGCTTGGCACCCAGTTGGGGCAAGGCAAATTATGCATATGATCGATTTAGTGGTAGTTGCATAATTAATGGCAGACAGCCTTGTTTTATATAAAGCTTGTGTAATGGTCTTTAGTCAATGGAATGGCTCTTTTTCTATGTAGTATGATTCTAGAGAATCCTTATGGCTGATTATCACTGATTGTGTCGAAATCTGTGCCCTTTTGGTGTATAGTACTCTGTAAACGGAGCGAGAGTTCATAGTACAACGATAATTTGAGGAATGCATGAGGACAAACCCTGATGAAGATGCCCTATGCTCCTGACAGGGTCATTTCATTAGTCTATCAAATGGATTAATTATGCTAGCTTGAAAAATTGAGAGTAAAACTGAAGATATAGGATATTAGAGTTGTCTTTGGATGTGACAGAAGGGCTGTGCTGATGTACTGCACGTACTTGAGAATATGCTATGAGCTCATGAGGAGTACATACAATAAATGAAACCAGAGTAAAGCAGATCACGCAGTTGAAGAGTGCATGAACATAGTAGAAGGGTGTTGGAGAGTAGATTTTACTAGCAGGACATTAGGTAAATGGGTGTATGGATTATAATTAGGCTGTATATTGAATCACAATCAGTCAGATGCAATTCAATGACTACATTGATCATGTATTTTAATAGGAAGACACGGAGGCGGATTTGGAGGCTGTGAAAACCCTGTTATCGTTTTCGAATGGGAATCCACCAAAAGCTATATCGCCTTTGGGAATGGGAGGACCATTGACACCTCAGCCGTCAGACGAAGGGGAATCCGATGAAGAGAAAGACAAAGATTGTGCTCCGATGGACTTAGTTGTCAAACAGAATTTTGTCGCACCCAGAGCTTCTGTCATTATGATGGCACACAGTGATGGTACCTACGAACCTGCAAAAATGTCAGGAGACAAGAAAAATAGCAGGACTGCACGGGCTTTTGCCGAGCCTCGTAAAGAATTACCTCCGCCAGAAGATTTACCTAGCAGAAAGACCAATGGGTCGGAAATGACCAGTGGACACCGTGACAAGAATATTCCTTTGACAGGGGGCGTGGTGGCTATGAGTGGCGATGTTTTTTCGGGCTCACGCATCGCCACCTCCACTCGCGCCCCAGTATTTGCTTCGGAATCTCCGAATCCTCTTAGCAATGTGAACAGTAAGTTTTCCATATTATTTTTTGTGCTTTCCAAGATATTTATTTCCTTATGGACAATTATTGGGAAGGAAGTTATAGAGACTAATAGTTGGAAATGATTTTTCAACGAATAGGTCAAAATAGTATTCGTCCCATAGCCATTGCTCCGAAAATGATGCCAATCATGACACTTATCCCAGTGGGTCAACAAAATCCCGGTGGGCCGATTTTGTACGTGCCGTCTATGCTTAAACCTGGTCCAGTCGTTGGACAGGAAGGTCATCAACAACAGTCATACATAATGCCGCCATTCCTCCTGCCTGGAACTGCAGTGGGACTCAACAACAATAATGTCACCATGCCTATCAATAATCAGAAAGGACCAATTGTTCCGGATCGTCGCCGCACTTATTGCTGTCTCCGTGAAGGGTGCGGAAAAACTTATTACAAGTCTTCTCATCTCAAGGCTCATGAGAGAACTCACACTGGTAAGCAAAAAAAGTCTTTTTACTGTGGCATGTACAAAGTGAAAAGAGAAATGCAGCAGATGATGGATAAAGTATTTACGTAGCTAGGGTCAGGTTATCTTTGATCCGGACAATTTGCAATTAAAAATGAATACCGATATATAGTACTGATTGACGTTATTATGTTTCTTAAATCTAAAGCGTGCTAGGAATACAGCATTATTATTGCAGTTAATCTTCTGATTTTAAAGTACATATGGATGTTCATTAAACGAACATCTTCAGATTAGAATCACATGAAATAGCAAATACGTAAGAAGTATTTGCAGTATACAAAGTATTTATTTATATCTAAACTAGACTTCTTACATGTAATATACATATACAAATGCGACATATCTCCGCAGCATTCGCCAAGATGTTTTAAAAATATTTTATTTTGTGTAGATTATTTTTAATGGCCCATATACAAAATATTGAGACAGCTTGATTAGTGTGGAATAGATTTATACATTTACCTAGGGATGCAAGAAGATGATCATTAAGTATGTGATAAATACCAGACAGTATTCTTGGCGTTTAGTATTCATAATGAGATCATTATAAAAAGAATAATTTAGAAACATTAACGAAATTGTGTAATACACTTACATCATCTGCATACATTAATGTATATCTGTACTGGAAGCCAAACCCAAGTGATCGTATGATGAAATTACTTTAGTATTCGTACAACTTCTTGAGAAGCAAAGATGAACTAGCGAACTTAACCCTGCTTTATTTTTTACTTTTACAAACCACTTGATGATTAGAGTGTCTAAATTAAGATGTGATTATAAAGCTAATAATGCAAGGACTAGAGAGGACTTATGTAATTCTAGTTATTTGCGCATTTAAATGACGTCTTCTTACGTACGCCAGCAAATTAGTAACGATATCTGTCTTTTGAATATTTCAGGCGAAAAACCATTTGCTTGTACTTGGGAGAATTGCGGTCGTCGCTTTTCTCGCTCTGATGAACTCTCACGTCATCGCCGCACTCACACTGGAGAAAAGCGATTTCAATGTACAACTTGCGGACGTCGCTTTCTCCGATCCGATCATTTGGCCAAACACACCAAACGTCACCTGAAAGAGCAGAAGAAACCGATCACTCGGTAAGCAATAAAGCAGATATGATTGTAAAAATGATAATTGCAGATAATGTTCGGGGAAATTGACCAATTTTCAGTGAAATTGAATTTCGTTTTGCTTTCTCTTTTACAGTGAGACTCAGATTGCCCCAGCTTTCCGTTTTCTGTTTCCACAGACTGCTCAACCTCATCAGCAGTAAAGTGGACCATGGAAAAAGGAAGTGAATTCCAATTCCAGCTTCACTGAAGAAGGACTGAAAATTCATTTACCAAAACGCCCATTTAATAAAACCGTTTCGGTTCGTAGTTAAGTAGTAAAAATAATATGACGAAGTTGACTTAGGTAGTTGAATTGTTGATGTTAGCCTATATTTAAACTTTTACCATTTTCAATCACACATACATAATATAGAATAATTTTTTGGCAATGCCGAATCACTTGAATCAATCCTATTCTATTACTTTAATAAGTAGATTGTTACACTGTAGGGAAATAGTTTTTATCAAAGTCGAATCGTCAAGAGTAGTAAAGAGAACCAAACCAGACGGTTTATATTAGAAATATCGGGTCAAACTGGGTGCATGTACTTTTACATTCATACGTAATTTATGGGTCTTACATAATAGTATAAAGTAGATTGTAAAAATTACAGTCGTATCCTTAAGTCAGGTACATTGTGATGTGATACATAATACTTTGCTACACATTTACATACGTTATCATATGCAATACATTAATACATTCTTGTTTAATTTATATAGTATGATAAAATAAGTAGTGTTAATCCGATCGGTCGATCAGAATTCAGAACAGAACAGTGAGATCTTTAATAAGGAGATATACCTAAGTAAAGATAAACTGATGTCATCTTACCATCTGCTAATCAGTTTTACGGTTCACTTCTTCGAGAAAACCTTTAAGCAAACATTTGCTGCTATACTTCTGCTTTCAAGAAATGGAAAACAACTTATTTCACTATACCAATACACAGATATACAACATCACACACATCAGACATAAATGAAACCACATCAAACACCGTATTACATAAATTACATCCATTGTGTACAAGAGAGTGTGGAATGAATTGAGGAAAGATTGTCTTATGTCTTATAGTCTGGAAGTTGAAGCACTACATTAGTGATGTTAATCACAATTAGGTATAAAAGGGAAAACAATTATGAACATCTGGGGATAGGCATTTTTACACATTACAAATTAAATACCATAATACCAACAGGGCAAGCAAAATGATCATGGAATGGCACAGGCAAATCCTAATGACGGAAAACCTAGTCATTTTTTTCACCACTTGTTAATAGATTCAGTTCTATTAACTTGTGGTGGAAAATAAGATACAAACAGCAGACGTACACAATACAAAAAAGACTGGACTGAGAATCCTAGGAAAAATCAACGAATAGAAATTTTTCTGTTGTATTTGATATTGTACTTAAGATGCAAATCTTGAATTATTATAACCAGATTTGGCTCAGACAAAGATATAATGCTAAAAAATACAATTCAACTATGTTCAGTTGTATCCTTTACAAACCATTAGCGTTTATTCTTCCTGGAATCTCATCGAGTCTCTTTTTTACTTACGAATACAACCTAATCCTATATTTATTATTGTTATTTACTATTACACTTATTTACCTTATTATAATTATGAAGGAATCATTGAGGAATAATGGCAATTGGGATTCGCAACGGGAGTATTGAAAATTATTACCTTTGGGTACCTTATTAGGTTATACCAAAGCTAACTATTATTATTATGTAAGTACGTTCGTTTGTCATAAGAATAGTAATGTAATTATACGAGCTAATTAATCCAACCTATCTGTACAATATCCACTACAAAAAACAATTACTTACTACTAAACACTCACATTGTGCATTTCTACATTTGATTGGATGAAATGCTAAACATGTATGTTATGTAATGTTGTTTAATGAAATGAACTAGAACATGAAATGAATGAGTGAATGTTCGTTATGTTGATTAATTAATGATTAATTAATCATTCATATATTTTATAATGATGTTTTTACAAATAAAACCAAGCAGCACATATTTTTGATCGACAATCAATAGAATTTCAGTTTTCATTTTCTATTCAAAAAATTATCATATCACCCGACATTTTTAAGGCAGCTTTCACCTATTCCTGATTAACTTGTTTAAACGACTGTAAGACAACATTAAGCAGCTAATTTGATAGCTATAAATACCTGAATCGTTATCAAGCTAATATTATTCTTTTTAATAACGACTGCAGTGCTAAAACATAATAACACATAATAAATAACTGCAATTCTTTTAAAATGGCAACCGTCACAATATTTATAAGTAGGTATGTGGTATATTTACATATACTACAGTAAATTATTCCAGTCTAATTATATTTTACATTATTAGTTTACATTTTAGCTTATAATATAATTTCTCCATTTAATATGTATGTAGTTTCACTTTTAGTGTGGTTTAGCTAAATTAAAAAAGTTATTTCAATCAAGGTAATAATAATTGACTTCAGAGGAAACGTATAATAAATTAGCCTTAAATTGCGTTATGATGGAATCGTAACATCGTAAGTACTGAGGGTAGTTATCAGAATTTTTTAACATACAAACAACATCATCATCTATCGAAATAGTAGCCATCAAAATCAAACTTTAATGCACTAGAATAAAATCAAAATATAATAATAATAGTAATAATGCTGACTTAAGCCCGGTCGATGGATAGCCACTTTTCTTTTTTCTGAGTTATTTGCTTAGTTAGTATTGGATCCCGAATTCTAATTTTAGCTTCAAGTTTCCCAACCACTTTTCGTCCGTCCAAAATCTACATTACAAAGAAATGAAAATCAATACCAGTCATTTGCATATGAAATTAGCATATTTATCAGTTTTGCATCATGTTGTGAATTCCTAAAAGACACTCAGAAATGCAGAGTATAAAAATGTGAAACATTTATTGATATCACACTGCTAGTTTGCATAATGAACAAAGGACTAAACACTAGTAAAACTAGTAATAACTGGATAAAATGTTTGTCAATGTCAAAGTAAATGGCAAACACAAACAAAGTTTAATTTCAGTACAGCCAATAAGGCAGTCTAATTTTACTGACCGGCCATATGTACATAAATAATTATTAGTTAGCCTGAACCCATCTAGACTTGCTATCATCATAAATCATAACCCTTACCATGTACTTGCATAACATGACCAAGCCATAGCAAATTATAATTTATAATACAGATTGCGTTTATTCGATCCTCGCAAACCAACTGCTGAATTATTTATTGCACATTGCACGCTTTAATATACATATTGAATGAAGACATTTATTTTGTTTATCAATTATCCATCTGTTGCATATGCAATTTGAACAAAGTGTATACATTTGTGACAGTGGCAAACACGCAGAAAAAGGTCGCATACTATTGTTCTTATGCATTTATTAAATTTTAAAAAAATAATGTTAATATATAATGGCACATATTTTACTTTCCATCTCATTTTATGACACATATACAAGGTAGGGTACTTCTAGAATAAATCCAAATGTCGAACATTTTGACAAAAAAGCAAATAACTTACGTCAAAGCCATCATGAAGGGTACACTTGGTTTCCAGAGGGAGTAACTTCGCCGTGGCCTGTCCGATAAGTGTATTAGAACGCAAAAATCCTCTGTGACAAAAAAATATTCCTCCACTGCACAATCCCCTTTAGATAAAAATGAAAATAACAGACAAAACCGGAAGCTGACACCCACAACCTACGCTCACTACATTATCAGTGGGTTAGTCTTAGAAAGTGTACTTACTGTTCTGAAAAGATTGGGGGATACTGGGGACAGAGAAAAATACATAGCTAATAATATATTAAGTTGGTAGTTTCATAGTTTCATGCCATAAAAAGCCTTTTTAACGAAATTACAATTGACCATGTTAGAGTTAATATGGTCCCATTTTGCATGCTATGTATCATATTACGTACAGCAGTTTACACAAAAGCAACATATGCAGGGGTACAGACAGTAGTGTTAAAAAATAGAATTAAAAAAAATTCTCACCCTTTGGAATATACTTCGAACTTAACACCGTGTCTATGAACAAACCTTTGGAAATTTCTCGCTGTTCGATTTATAGTCATTTTGAATGTTGTGTCATAATTAGGATTATTTGTATCTTTAATAATTTGAGTTTTGTTAGACTGAGCTTCTTCGACCTGGGCAAAATACAAATAAATAGAGAACATATACATAAAGTAAATGTGTTTAAAAATCTGGCAAAGTTATCATTTAACAGTAACTTTGCATGTTTTTGCCTCTTGTGACGTGATATGATTTTATTATATGACATGATATGCCCAAACAATGAAACAATACAAAGATTAACTCACCGATGGGTAAGGCAGCTCGACACGAACGTAAGTGTCAACATCAGATGGATTCGATACTTTATAATTAACCCCTTGCAACACACTGATCTCTATTTCATCTTCGTTAATGTCCGTATTGCATCTGAAATTAAATTACAATGTGAAGGGATTTAATGGAGCAAAGGTACCTACCGCCAAAACGCAAAATACTATTTTTGAAAATTGCACTTACTCAGTGATGCTAAAAATTCGATTTTCATAATGATGTTTAGGTAATTCAGATCCAGTTCTTGCAGCTAGCCTTAAAGTGTCAAGGTCTCTTTTAGACTCTAAGGCCATTGACTCAAATCTGTTAGCTGAACCGATATCACCTATACTCTTAAAATGATCCCGTGTTCTCATACACATCTGTGACATAAATAAGTGTAGGATGTTAGATTATGTACAGATAAAAAGCAAATAAAGCGTCTTAAATATTAGCAACTAGGTCTTTATACTTTCATTTGGGCCTTTAAATCCTCTTCAAGTTTGGCGTAAACTTCTGCAGCAGTTCCTGTAACTTGAATACAGTCAGCTTGGGACACCACCTCAAAATCAGTATCTTCCAATTCCAGGACTGCTTCAGGTGGAGCTGGGAGCTGGTTAAATTACAAAATAATTCATAAGCAATCGAGCTTAAAAACTAATGACGTCATATCGTAACTAATATGTTATTACTTATTACTAACCGTGGCCATATCTACAGGAAGTCCAGCTTGTGAATGTGAAATTAATTTATCAAATCCTTTAGCAGTCCTGAGAAATTCCCTAGCCTGATCAATATCACCTCTTTTCTTAGCATTAACAGCAGCTTCTCTGAACTGTTTCTGTCTTAACATAATGAGAGCTAATTGTTTCTCTTGATGTGTAAGTTTGGTTACAGGTTTTCCTCCACGTTGAATGCTGCTAGCAGGACCTGGAGAACTCGAGATTTTACCGGAACCTGGCGAACTTGAAGGTTCCACAATCGGCAGACTAGCAGTAGACAGTTTTCTCTCTGGGGGTAGGTCACTGGTAGCTGGAGCGGGTAAAACGGGGGCCGGTTGTGGGGCGGCAGTTTGTGGAGCAGCAGGGGCTCCGTAAGGAATTGGGGCAAAGCCTGGGGGAGTTGGTAACTCATCGTAAACGACAGGCTTCCCCTTTTTGTAGAAATTAATGGCTTCTTCATACTGCTTTACAATTCTACCAATTCTGCGAGCCTTGCTGGCATTAGACGTGCTATTGGCTTTCTCTACCTCAGACTTATACTTTTCCAAACGCTGTTCCAAAGCCTCCATTATTGTTTTAGGAGGAGGAGGTGCACCAAAAATGTCTTCACTTGGTTGCGGTTGCTGCTGCTCGACAGGATTTGCTGGCCCTGGGACCGGTTCAGCAGGTGGGTCAAAATTTGGGACTGTTACCGGAGCTATTGTTTCACTAGGTCCTTCAACAGGGGCAGCAGAGGGAATAGCAGGATAACTTGACAAATCTATCGATTCTCCATTTTTAATTGCAGATTCTAGAGTCTTTTCAAAATTATGAATTAGTTGTTATTAAATCATTACATTGTTTATATTTTTATACAATCAATAATTTGACTCACTTTCGAAAGTTTCAAATATTGGACAGCCCCTTGAGTATCACCCGAACGTTTCAATACTACAGCCACTCTCTTATAGTCCTTCAGACGCATTTCAATCTCAGGATCAACAATAGGAGCTGGGACTGGGACTACTGGTATACTCACTTCGACTACAGGTTCCATAGGTACATCGACTTTTGATGGCACATATGCTGGAACTGGTATTAGAGGTTCTGGCAAATTCATACTCGTATTATAATCTGGTTCAGGAGTAAATGGCCTCGGTGGAGTCTTTATGACGGGATTTAGCAATGAATTATCGGATTCAACAATAGGATTTGGTACAGAAATGGGCGGATCATGATCAGGCATCTGTTTTGAAACAACACTTCCTAACGACACCGGAGGAGGGATTTCAGATTCGTCAATAACCTTCCCAGATTTTGCTTTTGCGACCTGTTCCTTAAGAGTTTTAATACTTCTTGTAAATCTGCATGTGACATAAAACAGAAGTAGATCATATTCATAGTTCATCCATTATATTGTTACAAAACATATTCAAGATGTATGCAACAGTTTACCGGTCACTATAAACTATTATAAATAAAGTACTCACCTTCTTGATTTTCCAGAATCTCCATTAGAATCGGCTATTGCCTTTGCCTTTTCATACAAATCTAACCTCTCAACCAAAATCTTCAGAATTTCTTCTTTACTTTTACTAGGTACTGGAGGAGGAGGTGCCTCTTCTTCTTCCTCTGCGCATTCCGGTGTAACAGCAATCGTCTCTCCAGTTAATTCACCTAATTCAGCCTAATGCCCGAACAAATATGACAGAAATAATATGAAATATAAGTCCCATTGTCGTGTCATGTCATTGAAATATTTACTTGCCAAACTCAAAAGTTCCTTACAGCAAGCTCAGGATCATCGAGATCAATATCGCTATCTTCCCCATCTTCATCACCTTCGAAATTTGCATTAAAGTTTTCTAGATTTATATTGGAAGGTTTCGATGTTTTAGGTCGACTAGGAATAGGTGGGGGCGCCCGTTGTCTTGAAGGTGCAGAAGGAGGCTTTGGCCTTCCCCTGATCGATATGTCTTCGCCATTCAAAAGCATCAGTAATTCATCCTCTAACTCTGCATCATCAGCATCCAAATCAACATCATCTTCCACTCCAACAAGAAATCCCAGCTATTACACAAATTAACACAACAAAAAACGAGAACAAATTATTACATAAAATACAGCTTACAGCATATGTACAGGCAGGATGGATGGAATTAATTATAAACTCCGAGCAAAGCACTTTTTCTTTCCCGGCCGCCAGCGAGAAAGTTTCATGTAAAACTAGCAAAATTACATGAATAATATCTTAGAAGAAAATGGTTTTTACAAATATATTTATATTTTTTACCTGGGCCACATTTTGCGCTTTTCTGTCTTTGCTTTCTTGGTCTCTTTTGCTGCTCCTTGCGGGGGGCTCGGGAGCCTTCTTCTTGCCGAAACCGAACATTTTCTAGACTTGGCTTTTACTCGCTCACTGACAACTGATCGCAATGTAAAATAATTTGTTTTCAGTCTCAGCCGTATATAATATGATATTATAGCAAATCAGCAATGCACTACTAGCGAGGTTGCATTATAGAATTTATTTTACTACATTTATCAGATTTAAACTTTCGAACTATTAATTTTAGTAAATTGGATAATTATAATCCACCACACTCCAGCCAGACAAGTCAACTGAATAAAATGCCCCAATAGAAGTTCAACTAAATTCTAATTCAAATTCCTAATCCTGAAAAACACCAACACTTACAAAACCTTTCGTATTTAGCGCTCTGTACAAGTACTTTGTTTATCCATTCAATGTGCACGATCCGAAGTACTCAGCCGTACTCATTCATGGTCAATGGTCTTCCGTGCTCATGTCATGTCATTTAATGTTGTTGTCCATTCATAATAATTCTTCCACTACATATTTTACCTGGCGAGCACTGGTTGTGGTTGTTAATATATTAAATAGATTCAACTTTCAAAGTAAATGTTAAAATGTACTGAAACAAAAGAGGTAACAGTACGTTTTATTTGTATACTTGGGTAGCTATTTTATTTATTAACCCTTTATCAAACTCACATTGCATAATGGAAACATTTTTATACATAAATTGATATTATTAGCTTCTATGAAAATTATTTTAAAAGGATCAATGATCAAATTATGTGTGATTTTACATCAAACTTCAATGTTATATGATGACTTGATGACAATCTTGCATAAATGTACAATACTTCAATCAATCACAGTAAATTAAAGTACGTTGGATAGTAATGGATAACTTATTTACAATATAAAAGACACTACTATTATTTATTATATTCAAATCCATTCATTTTATCAAATACATCACTTTGGTGCTTAACCGAGTACGATACAAGTTACAAACACAAGGGCTATCATTCTAGTTAAAGGTTTGCATAATTATTTTTGAAGCTACAGCATTCTTAACATTTACTCATCTGTACAACCGATATCGATACTTAAACAATTGCAAAACAAAATTATGTATGTGTGCATTTTAAGGTTGTCGCTGTGTAAGGAGTTCATTCCGATTTTCTAGTCTATATTTTATATTGGTAATTGCTATTTTGTAGTCCATCCATCGTTCTATGATAGCAATTATATTATAGGATAACGTACTCAAACTGGGTCATAAATAAATTAATCGATTTTGACAGCAGCGTAGATGCGGTTGAGGAAACCATATGCAGCGTAAAATCCTATTGTAGCAGTCAATAACCAGAATGTAAGTACCATAAGTCCAGTGTAACCGAAGTATAGTAGAGTTGGAATAAATTCCGTAATTTCCAGTCGAGTTTTGAAGTAAAACACTGCATACAACAACATGTAAATGGCTGACCCTCCTGAAGAGAAAAGGGCACGCCACCACCAATTGTAGTCCTATATATCAATTATTCCATTTTGTTTAAAATACACTTGTAAATTATAGTAGTAAATCATATAAGCATTATTATCACAATTAAAATTTAAAATGGATTTTACCTCGCCACACAATTGAAAGTATACCAATACGACAGCTATTTGAGAAACCGATATGACCAGAATGAGAAATACCAAAAACAAGAAGCCAAACATATAGTAAAACTGATTTTGCCAAATTGCTGTGAAGATGAAGAACAATTCAATGAACATAGCTCCAAAGGGAAGAATTCCTGCCATCAGTGAGCTACAAAAAGTACAAATTTTAACAGTAGTTGTAAAAATTATAACATGAATGTAACAACCATAAAATACTTATATACCTCGGGATCGGATTCATGTACCAATGCTGTTTTGGAACTTGTCTAGGAATCTGATTTGTTCTGACTGGGTGTTGGTACGGTTTTCTGAAGCCAAAATATGATCCAAGATACACCAAAGGAAGAGAAATTCCAAACCACAGCAATAATAACCACAACATCGTTCCAAAAGGTACCGCTCCACTTGACGATTTACCCCAGATGAAGAAATTTAGCAGGAAACATGTACTAAATACGATTCCAGGGAATAGCGTTCCAGTCTAAAATTTTACAATTATAATTTATTTTATTATATTCGATTTAAATAGAAGAAAAATTATTATAAATCATATTCACTTACGAGAAATGCTTGCTTTTTCCATTCTTTCCCTTTAATAGTTCGGTACAGTCTTGAGGAAAAATATCCAGCAACGGTCCCCATTATGACATACAAAAATATCATGCAAGACATTAATGCTCCTCTAGTAGCAGGTGACAGCATGCCCAACATCGCGAAAACTGTAAAACACATTATGTCCACTTAAATATTTTAAAATTTGTCATTGGTTAACATATTAATTAATTGCATTGAAATATTTAATATTACATTGTGAAAAATTTCAATAGAATTTAATTTATAATAAGCGATTTGGGGCATAGGTAATCTACAGTTAATCTTATAAAACTCACATATTGTAACAAGAGCCATTCCAAGAATCTGAATACCACTTCCTATAAGAGATGCAAAAAGACGAGGATATCTCGGTGGTCGAAAGACATCTCCATGAACTAGTTTCCACCCAGTTTCCTCCAAAGCTTCTTCGGCTGAATCTTCCATGTTGTTATATCGGGCAATATCGCGACGAAGTGTTCGGATAATGATCATAGTAATAATTCCTGTGCAATTCAAAATTTATTTAAAATAAACATTATGACAAAAAAGTTGTCCAATATTGACTCCTACAAGGGAATCATTTCTAAAAGAACCACCTAAAGGGGCAACTATTTCTGAGGTAGATTTCACCTCAAAGGCGATTCATGACGACGTGAAAATTCCTACGCGGTACATAAAATCAATCCAAAAGGAAGAAAATCCCATTGCATTATTTATGTTCATACTATAATATAACTTACATCAAAAATGAAGAATCTACTAAAAATGATAAACTTATGTAGTTTGTAATAGATATATTATGACATGACATTAGATAAGACATGTGTCTGTTTTTCCGCTGCATTAAGTTCAGTTTTCTAAACAATTGCTTTCATTTCTAATTGGACTTTTGATATCATTTTGACTAATTGGACCACGAGGTTAACATGACATATATATAAAAAAAATTTAAAAAATTCTGTAATCAAATCTTTAATTAAATTAAAATGTTAATTTGACCACATGTTAAACCTTATCAAATTAATCTATACAGCCCATGACGAAGAATTTCGAAACCGGTCGGCTTATTGAATAAAAATTGATTTCTAAATTTCAAAACAAGGAGCTTGTGTTTTGTTCCCTCAATTTCATATCTAAAAGTAAAATTAAACAATTTATTTTAATACAAGGCTTTAGTTTTCTGAAATATTTTTTTTTTAAAAATGCAAATTTCGGAAATAAATTTGAAAATTTTTACACTAAAATATCTTGTAGAAATTCAGAACTTATATACAGAGCTTTTTACTTTTAAGTGTAGGAATAGGGTACTTTTCAGGAAACTGAACTTTTTTGAACAGCGTTATAAGAGTTTTAAATCAAACAAACATGTCATGGAGAGTACACGATAAACTAAATAAGGTTATCTGGCAGAGAGTAATTGTATTGTTTCTAAATGTATCATGCTTGCTATAAGAAAGTTAGTGCATTGGAATGGACTATATTACCCTAAGAATTGTACACGTATGGGAGTCTATTTGGCCTTACAAGTGAAATTTACTTTAGGAATTGTCCCTTTAGATAACTTGTAAATAATTCCCCTTTCCAATAATGTTTAATTTTTCAATTAATGTCCAAAAACTGACCTGTCAAGAAAAATACTACAACCAAAGAGTTAATGATGGAAAACCAATGTATGTTTACATCGCTCATCTTAAGGTATACATCCCATCGAGAAGCCCAACGAACCTGTAAGTCGAGCATTAATATAGAAGGTATTTAAAGGTACGATATGTGAATTGGCAAGATAACTTGTCATGGATCGCGTAAGAATTAAGTAATGCATTGCTATTAAGGTTCAATTTACATCGGAAGACTTCCAGCTAACGGTATAAGTAAAGAATAGAGAAGTATCTTCATTTTGCTTAACTTCTTGAAACTCATCAGTTGAAGTACGACTGCACTGCTGTCCTGTAAACTGTATTTTCGTTTGACTCAAACTGGAAGGTTGAATTTCGCATCCAACAACTCTGAAATTCTTACTACAATGGAAAATAACAAGGGTCATTCGATAATTTACAAGTCAATGATTAGATACGAGAAAATTGTTTGGCTTAATTAGGCAGTTGTAATTCTACTCGCGTACTTATCGTCTGTGTGGTAGTGCAGTAGGAAATCTAAGTGATTGTTGATATACGCCTTGTTTCCATCTCCAGACATGAAACCCAAACGATACCCAATTTCGAACTGTTGATTGGGAGAATCTTGAGATCCAACTCTTGTTACACATGGTAGGTTATCTACTATCCTAAAAGGTAAAACGTAATAAATTTAATGAAAGGCTTACTTAGCTCATGCAGTAAATATCACTAGAATGACACATTGCAAGACTTTAACACATAAATGTTGTTTAGTTTAATATACAGCAATGAATACTAATCAGCCAGTGCGAGAGATTGAATTATTTGTACGGTATATCACTACTCAGATCAAAGATCTTATTTACATTATAGTCAATTGAAATTGTAATGAACAAGTAGTTAGAGTGGTACTCTAAAATTCATTCTGTCTAGTCTAGTCCACTTGTAGGTACCTAAATTAATAAGTGTATAGTAGTAGCAACTAAATAGCAAGATCTAAGGAATCATAAAGGCAATAAAATTAAAGAAGCCTATATAATACTTATCATACGTTATTGTATTTCTTGACAAATGAAAGGCAAGAAACTGGTTTATTTGTAGGTTAACGCAAGGCTACCGGCTAGTTGACGTGACAAGAAACAGACCATGTGTCTGCTCTTGGCTTTTACATCAATTACATGTGGAACACACCAAAGAGAGATCCATAAAATTGATAACGTATCTATACCCTTCCACATTAAACACATAGTATCGATCATAAAAGACATTATACATACCTCTTATTGTATTTAATGCTCATATTATACAATTTTATATCATTATTAATGCTTATATTATACCAAAAGTTACACTTCAACGAAGAAATAATGTTATGCAAGCTAGAATTTATTAAATAAGGGTTGACTTACATATGGACGTAGTATTGATGAGAAATGTGAGAGAAGGCTACAGATGAGAAGGCAGTAGACCAGTGCACCGGAGTACCAGGAGAATTGCAGGCCAACTGACAATTTCGATCCTCGAGAACTTTGAACTCATAAGGTGTCGTTACAATCCGATCCCCTCGAAGTACTTCGCCCAGATTTTCAGATTTATATACAAGCTTTGAAGCATTTGGTTTACAAAATGGTAAACTATAATAACTATAAGGGAGTTGAGTGATTGTTGAGGTCATTTTCACTGCTTTGACGATTATTGGTTCGTCCTTTTTGAATTCTACTGGTGCTACACCGGGTACGTAGAAAGCAACTGTTGGATTCGCCCACAAAAACACTAAAGTCGCTGTTAACAGCATATTGAATAATTTCAAACGCTTCATATTTGTTCCGTTGTTACAGTACAGCACGGTTTAAGAAGTTTATGCACTAGCTCCGAAATTGAGAATTGGAAAACAGCAGAGTTCCTTATAACATTCGTAATTCGTAACAACGTAACTCAAAATAAGTGAACAGTGAGAGAACTATCAAAGACCACTCCCACTGCAGACTGGCCAAGGATTTTAAACTATCCTGCAACCATAAAATCAAAGGTCAGCACAAAAAAATATTTTCATTGACGAATGCATTTAAAATAAAATAATTACAATGAAATAGTTCGCAAACGCAAATAAATATTCAATATTGTATATAAAATGCCTCACCGAATAAATAATTTTCTAGAATAGTCAATCGTAATCAGTTCATGTAAAAAATGCGGTGACAATTTCTGGTAATTTAGTACAAGACACGCACGACATTTCTTACTCAGACTCAGACTGCCAACTGCTCAATATTCTACATAGTTAATTTAACACTTTCAGCAATTTTTTCATTGTCCATTGTCTTCCTACAACACCAATCATCATCCACTTCGATTTGATTCGAGGTGCCCTATTTCTAGCTTGACTGAGGAGGTGATGACAATTCGGTAGCCACTGTCAACCTAATTACGAAACTAAAAAATATGACAACATTTTAATACCTACTCAAAATAATAATAATTACCAATCAAGCCGATCATGATTAATGAAGAGCAATCCCTAAATCCCGACAAATAAAAGAGAAAACTCACTTCTATCCATCTATCCTGTAAGATTTTTTCGTTTTTCCATCAAATGATTTCGAAATTCGTCCACGCACCGCAAGCCTGTCACCCCTCTTGTTGATATTTGTGATGTTATGTTGGTTGTGGTGTCTGTCACGTCATACGTGATACGTGTCCTCCTGTCCTGTACGATCAACTGTGTAAATAGTAAATAGATAGATACTTTTAGATTAATTTGAATTATGTTTAATCTGCAAACTTCACCAACGAGGCAATTTGCAATCAAATTGGTTTGATTGGGCAGTTTTAATGAGTTCACCTTTAGTGAAGATTCATGTCAAATTCAGTCATTCAGTAGAGATCGGATAACTTTTAAATACTACCGCACCGAGAGTAATTAGGGCAGTTCCAGTAAGCACAGCTGTCAAAATAACAGCCTGTAGATAAATGACTTTTCATTCCACTGTCATAATGATAATATTATTGCCAAGTTTCCATAATGCCTACTGTATCTACACGTTTTCTCCAGTCACAGGGCAGGTGCCGCTACCAATTCCGATTTTATCATTGTGCAAACTAAGAAGCAAACGTTTCCACATTCTCATGCAAATGCTTCTTTTCCAGCATTTCCTTTACAACAGGTGAAGTTCCTTAATTCTTTCTTATCTATAATGCAACGTGTAGAAAAGGGGTACCTAAAAAATTTATTTTTTAACTTTTTACTGCATTAAAATTTAAATGTAATTAATATCTATTACTAATTTTATGTAGAATACATACACTTTTAAATAGCGGTAACTCCTCTATGGAGATGTCTGTATATCTAAATCTGTTCGCATTATTGGTCATACTACTAATTACGTGCTGCAAAATATATTAGTTGCAGTTACAGCCGTTGTAGGTTACAGGTTTCATAAAATTAATGGATGTCAGGCACAGATAAAATCTCATCATTAAAATGAGTAAAAGTTATTGGAGATTGTATTGCAGGGAACTAAGCTATTAGTCAAGTTGCACAATAGTGTAATTTCAATCTTTGTTGGATCAGTAAGCTATCGATTTTACAAACTGTGAGTTTGTTTTTGGCTTTCTTATGCTTGCACACATTTCCCTTGTGGGATGCAGCTGTTAAACGGGTTAACAATAAATTTATCAGTCAGGTCAGACGTCAGCGACATGCTCTATCAGTAGAATCATGCAGACACAGTGAGAAAAATTAGATAAAACAACATTGAACTAATCTTATAATATAAGATACTATAGGATCTATAGGATCTATAACGCGTCATTTTTGTGTAGGGAAAAATATATCTTCAGTTTGCGTTAAATCCCCAGTAGAAGGAATTTGATGGAATAAACCCTGGAGAAAGAGAATGTATGTATGACTGGAAAGGGTTTGACAACGTGAAAAGACAAAGAAAGCAGAAGTAAAGGTTAGATTTAAGCTACACTGAGATTTCTGTCCTTCATCCTGTCCTTCATTTCATAGGAGTCTTTTCCTCGCAAGAAACCCGACAATGCAAAGAAAGTTGTGGTAGTGTATGTCTGCTTACATCAACTTGGCTCTTTATCTTTATTGGTGAAATATGGCAGACAATGAAATGAAAGGGTTATTTTTATATATTTATATGAAGATGATATGCCAATACAGAGTCCAGTGCTACAGAGGTAGTTGCATTATGCATTCTGGGTTTGTGTATAGTATTTAGATAGGTGGCTTTGCTGGAGAATGCTTAAAAAATGTTAAAAAGAAAAGTTTCTGCTTAGTTAAAAGTACAGGTACTCGGGTTTTCTTAGTATGTTGTTGTAAGGAACCAGAGCGGAAAAGATATATCTATGTAGAAAAGAAAAGTGATGGATACATATAAGGGAATGAGTAGTTCAAATGAGAAGTCATAGGATGTATATAGTTCCTTAATAACACCAATGCGAATTTATGGTGCACTTGAGCTGCGACAGGTCGTCGTTGTCATTGTCGTAGCCACAGACATTGAAACCCACAATCAACACACTTGACTCGTTTCATTCTCATCTCATCTCTGGATCAGCTCGCCTTCAGTTCAAATTTTCCTTGTGTCGTCGGATTATATTTCAGTTCTCAGAATCTAAGTACTATAGATACGTAGTTTGTCCTGTCTCTATCCACTTTGTGCAGACTGTATGATATGTAGACAGAAAGTCTTTACATTCATTGTCAGTTTGGCTCCATAGTGTCACTCCTCTCTATTAAGGACATATCTGCGAACTCTTGAGCAACTTCGGTTTAGCATGTAGTCTTACCAAATTGAATCTCATTAGGGTTATGTCGACATTCTTGAGCTGTCTTCTCTTTTTGGCTTTTATTTTTTAGTAACGACAGCTCGAGGAAATGCTTAGTCCCTGGAAAAGAATCATTCCCCGAGCTAACCTAATTAGCAAGTATAACTACTAGATGCATTTCGGTAATTTGATGCTAAACAGGCAAAGAGGCAAAGAAGAATGCCTACATCTCTACTTCACTTCATATTAAAATTTTGCATCAGCGTTTATAAAACTTTAGACATAAGCACACTTAACTGTGTACAATGCTGCAAAAAATAGGAATGTTTCCTAACAAATTTAAATGCCGAGATTGGCTTATAAACTCCTCTCTTCAGCTCGTACTCCAACGCAAATAATCTTTTGACTGTTCTAATTCGGATGCAGTAAATTAAAAAAGGTTTTGTATATGCAAATATAAGTACTTGTACTTGTCAAGTCAAGCACAAGGACACAATAAAAGCATTCAACCTAATTACCATGTGTCTCATGTCAAGTCAATTTCAACTTTCTTCAATTAAATACCCTCAAATTAACATGCATGTTGTAACAACTGCTTAATAACTCAAATCGCAACCATGCATGTTGTATTTGTACATAACATATTAAACAATCTTACTTTATTGATTGTGCTGTTTTTAGAAGCTAGTCGCTCTCATCTTGTGTATTTCTAGCTTTGTTATTATTCGTTTCTTGGAAGTTAGTCTATTTATGTTTGTGATAAGGGTAAAAGGAACATTTGTTGCTAACTTTATTCTGTGTAGTTAGTGTAGCTTGAATTTTTGTGCCTCTGTCCATTTAACTTTATCAAGTATTGACAAAGGAGTAGTAAGATAGTGGAAGCATTTGGTCTTTCTTTCTAAAAGCAATCGTATCGCATCTTCTTCTCGAGTTGCTAGGAATTACTTTGTGCTAAGGAAGTTGTTCCGCCATTTGGTTATGGTAGACGAAGCATTAGATTCAACATTGCTCAAACGAGTGTATAACTGTCTCCTTTAACTCCTTCATTCCAAGTACTTATCCTTTAGATCATATAAATTGCAGTGAAGACGGAAACGGGGCACACAGAGAAGATTTCTGCTGCGTGAGCAAAAGTCTGTTGTTAAAGGCACAGTTGACTTGTCTACGACTGACTAACAGCGAAAGTTGACTAGAATGACTAAGGAAGTTCCCTTTATACACTCCCAGTTACTACCAACTACAATTTTCTAGCTCCAATCTCTAGATAGAGAAAGTGGTGAAAGATAGTGAAAGAGCGTTTAGCGTTCCTATTCTACTTTCCCAAAAGACTTCCTTTCCTTCCTTCTGTGATGCTCTAAATAAAATGCACTGCACTATTTAATTCAACTCATTTTCCTCTGTATTTTATACATAGCTCAATTTTCCTTGGACAGATTATCTGCTTTCCCCATTCCCACTAGCATCATGTTTTGTTTAATCTTTCGTCCAAAGACTACTAAATCTGCCACAACTCACTTTTATCCTTATTGGTATTATCAGCCACTCTTTACTGCTCATTTCACGGTTTGAATATTCAAATAATAATGATGGCTCTTTAGAACACATAAGGATAATAGATTGCCTGTTATCACTAAGAACTGGTACATCTAGGAGAAAGTTGCTTTCCTTTGCCCTTTGCAACCATACTGCAATCTTCATAGAAGAGAAATATTTCATCAGATGTAGAAAACCTGAGTATACTATTATTATATGTAGAAACATTTTTTATTAATTGAGAAAATTTTACAATCGCGTCACCAAAATCCAATTAATAACGATCGATCTCGTTGTCCACAAGGAAATATATACATTGAAATACACTGAAATATATTATAATTTGTACCAAAAGTTAATGTTTTTCATGTGATTTTATGAAACACATTTTTAGTACATAGTATCTGCATATTGATGTATTTTCTTTGTACCCATTTAGGACTAAAAATTAATACAATATTGGGATTTACTGCGTATTGTATATGCACTTTAATGAAGTCATTTGTGCGATAAGTTTATTTGTAAATACATGTAAAGGTGTCTAATGAGAAGAATTTAAGCTTTGAAGCTTGGAATTATTGTTCGTAGGGTTTCTGAAATGCTCATGTGGGTGGTTATTTACTTTTGGTTCTGTATAGATTGTGAGAATGAATGGAAAATGTGGTTTCCAGATAGTCAATAGCAAAATCCCAAGAGAATGGAACGCTCAATGCAAATTCTGTGTACCTTTAGAATGCGTCGAAGCAAATTCCAGACTACTTATTTATTCTCCATTAAAACACAATACGTGTGTTCCTGGTTTCTATACATCTCTCCAATCTCCATATGTGATTCCCTCAGGCATATATTTCGGAATGTACGTATGTTTCAGAATCAAAACCCAAAGTCAAAAGACTTTAATACAAATACTACATATGCCACTGCATTTGTATTTTTTACCTTGTGTTTGTGATAACTTGAGTTGTTCCCATTGGATAATATTTATAACTTTTTCGAACTAAGCAAGCAAAACTACGTTTGTATTTATTCTAGTATATAGAGTAGTTGAATCCTAAGAACTAGCTTTACAACTGTATTAGTGGTATGGAAATTGCATTCTACACTTTAGTTTCATTGCAGGTTGCAATATTCTCTAGAGAGCTTTTTTATCAGGATCCGGGAGCATAATAGGATGTATATCTCTTGTTGTAATGGAAAAGTCAAATAGGATTCTTTGGGCGGATTGGCGATTTTATGTCTACAGTCGTTCTTCAAAATGTGATTTTTCGTCACATAAAGCTATACAAGATATAACAATTTACAAAATATGCTTGATACATATACGACAATATATTATTACTAGAGATAAAAAACAGCGAGCCAACTATTTTAAATACTATTTTCTGGATGGAATATTCATAGACGAAATATGTGGTGTGAAAATTTGAGCAGGTTTAGTGATTTCCATTATCACTTCTAATGTTAGAAAAATCTGTCCGGAGAAATTCAAGTGAAAGTCTTTCAGGGTTGTATGCAATACTCCGTGATGATGGATATTACTCCCCTTGGGATAATTCCTAGGCACTACGCTCACTCATATCAAGAACATGAAATGCCTTCTTTGTAAGCAGGTATGCTACTTTCCCCTGGATTACTCAAAGATATGGAAAGTATTACTAAGTGCAACAAGCCAAACAGTCTGAGAATCTTGAAAGTCAACACAAACAACACATCATATTTTATTTCACTTTCACATGCACTCTCACAACGTTGAACCGACTGCCGACTCTCTATAGATGGCTAAAAGTAAATTTCGTTCAAAGTGTTCTATCCCAGAAGTTTTTTAGCGTTGAGCTTCGTCTCCGTTACATCTGTGTTCTGTTGTGCAACAGAAATACGAAGTCATCTGCGGCAGATTGTTGAAACTTTATGATGATGTGCTCGGCGATCGTATTATGATGAGTCCCCAGAGTTGCAGAATTTCCTTTTGGCTTTATCTTCGCCAATTTCTTTCTCCTTTCCTACATACAAGTGGGGCGACTGTACAAAGGAGTTCAATTCTGTACTTCTTCAACCACTCTGCTTAGATATGCAATGGGATAGAATCTATGCCATAAATGCAAATGCAAGTAAGGCAGAGAAAGTTTAATGTAAAGGATCTGTGTACTGCGGACTCCTTAATATACTGTACAAAATCTACAAACCACAGTAATGAAATTCGTATTCTGTATTTACAGTACTGTGTAGTCATTAATTTCCATAAAGAAACCCATTTATTGTACATCTGCTGCCACTTGCAACCTTTTTGGGCATAAATGCATGATTTTGTCCTCAGATAATACATTAATACATTTACATAGCACGTCCTACATGTATTTAATTGTTGGAGGAATTCATTAGTATCTGAATCTGATCTATCCATTTGATTTACCGTCTGCAATTGTGAACAAGGAAAGTTTCCTGATTTTTATGGATAGTATTGTCGTTGTATGCAATTGAATTGTTATCAATCTCGGCACAACTTGCATGGGTAATCCGTAAATCAATAGAAACATATGCTGCATATGCTCTAAATTATCCTTCTTATATACCAAGTCACAAATACGTTAAGTAATCATCTGCAAGTTGTACCTACCAATATTTCTATGCTTGACAGTTCGCGTGTAGCATCGTGTTGTTCTCAAAAATTATGTCTATATTGTAGATTTCCGCATGTTATTAATTTTTCCACTGGGCAAACAATGACATGCTCTCCATATTCAAATATTTTATATAGGTAAGCAATGTTATAATAAGCTTATCTGAAGTTGTATGCTCCCATTTATGTGTAGAAAACAGATCGGAGCTCCAATACTGTCAATTGCGGAATAATTCTAAAATCAGGGTAGAACAGTTAGTGACAGGCTTTACAGATTTGTAATGCTCTTGAATTTGGCTTCAGCTGTCAATTTCGATTTGTATCAGCATAGCCACCTTATGTCGACGATAAGACTAGGTCATAAATAGACTTTACTGCTGCACTTGACTTTTGCTTCAGCTGGTAATGTATATTCCCCTCCTGTTGACTTTGTTGTGTCGACTTCAAGAGTAAAATGCAAAATCGTAAGTAGATTACTAGGCACACCTCCTGTATGGCACCCTGCAGAAGGCTTCTGCGGAGAAAAATTAAACCTGCCTTTGGCCTGCGACCTTCGCAATCTGTACAAACTGGTATCTATGGCATGTGAAGGGGAATACCAAACTGATTTCAATAACTTCTTGCCAACAGAACCTAATAATCTTCAAGAATTAAGTATGACAGGCAAGACACATATGGCGAAAAGGGAGTTCTAGCTGAAATTCCTATAAGAGATTCTAATAATACAGAGTTGATGTTCTTATTAGTTTGGTGCATATCTTTTCATCTCTTTTTATTAGTTTTTAGTAAACTATAGCACAGAAAACACAATAACAAACCGTCATACACAAAACATGTAAGCACATGCAAGTTACCGACACAAAAGATTTTATGACATGCTGGTTTGGCCTTAGTGTTCGAGGAAAGAGTTGTTAAGCTTTGCTGTATTTTGCTGCTAGTACCCATGCAGGTACATTGTGTGAGCACTTTTAATCTAATTTGTATATATGTTGAATCTGGTATGAGCATTCAATGAATAACATAAGGGCTACAACAAATGATTACATTTTACAACATACCGAACATTCTTCCGTAATATTGAATTAGAGCAGTAATTAATTCTACTAAAGCTTTTCGTGGAAAGGAGCAACTAAACGAAGAATGATTGCCTCTAAATAATTATTTTGCCTTCTAAAGCCTTGGTTATGTATTTTTTTTAATAACTGCGTATATTACTGTTTTTTTTCGGAAACCACTTTGCCTAGGCCGGCAAAACTATTGTACTACTATGTACAGAAGAAAACTATTATTTAGAAGGAAATTTCCCAGAATTAGAAGCTATTTACTACAATTTATCCTCCATGTATGACATATACATCGATGCTTAGCTAGGTGACATTCAATTTATGCAGGTACAGAGTGTTTGTGCTATTATTGTGCATTTAGATGGAAATTTTGCTAAGTTGACATCACTTCTGTGCTACCACGATAATTTATTGAATCAAATGGAATGGCCTCTTTTCCAGTGTTTGAACTACAGATACTGAGATACTTGCAGATATACAATATTTGATTTTACGAATGTAGAGAGCGGTTCACACAACAATAGAACTATCTCTTTGGCAAAGTTAGACAGTAATCAGAGCATTTGGTTCAATTCGAGATTTGGGATAACAGTTTAGTACTGCATTGTACAGTACGGAACTAACTCCAATTTCTCGAGCGTCTATTCCGGCGAAAGTTGGGAACGAAGCGCAACTTCCATAAAGCTCAAATGTAAATAGTGAATTACTGATACAATCTCAATCTAGAAACAACTGGCCGAGCAGATGCTGGCAAATCGAATGCATAATATACCCACACTACTTTTGCGAACTCAGAACTATACTTATATACGCATGTATGGTACACCAAATAGGAATGCACGACTGCACTAGCTGAATCTGTATACAAATACATTCTAAGTATGTGCATTACACTAACCCAGCAAATACAGATAACTTACTGCAAAGTAATATACCGAAAAGTAAGTTTAATCGCATCTGGATAGATTTCTTGGGAGACAAAGCCGTCTTCTTGTTAGGAAAAGTAGACTTCTTATACCGCGATTAAATCTTCTGTACAATTTGCCTAATGTTTATCTTACTTAGTCGCGTTTTTCAGCTTTTGATCAGCAGAAAAACAAATCTAGAGAGCGATAGAGTTTATCTCTTATACATTTATTTTAGCATCTGTCCAAAATCCAGGCTATTGATATGACAAATACAATGAAGCTTTATACACCCTACAAGAAATAGTAGACTCGGTCTAAACCGCCACGGCCTCAATTTAATCAAAAGTTGGCCCAGGAAATTCAACAGAAGCATAAATATTATTCAATAAATATATCTGCAACGATATGAACTGTTTTTTCTATGATAATTGTTACAGTGCTACTTATTATGGCATAGTGTTTCGTTATGTGTGTGGCTTTTAGAGATGGCTGTAGTAAGTAGGTAGTGTACTATGTATAACTCATCAATCTATGTACATTGTTATCCATTTTAGTTAGTCTCTTCGTCAACAAGAGTCGAGGAATTGCAAGGTAAAACAAAATTATAAATTGCGATGTACATATACAGTTGGCCTTGCATAATTGTTAACATCAGCAAACCGAGACTTTGTTCCAGCAAAAGCCGAAAATATTTTGAAGAATACCCTTTCATCCATGCAATCCTATACCATATTAATTTATGAATATTTTCCAATATATACTCCTTTATATGGTATAGTCGGTTCAGGCTCAAAAATCCTTTGTACTTCCATTTTGTCAGAAATGCATCAAACTGCAGAGGCGGTTCACAAAAACACAGGTCAGCAAGTAATTGTATACCAAATACCAACAAAAAGTACCATAGGTTCTTTGAGAGTCTGAAAAAAATTGCATACTAGATGAGACAAAGTTTGCATCATCCTTGAGTGCAAAAGTTAAAGTGAAAACCTCAAGTTCCGGGGCAAATTTTGGTTTTCGAAGTACAAAGGTGATATTTACAACGCAAACAGATAGTTACTTTGATAGCTGACTATGAAACAAGGTGGGCTCATTGGCAAAAAGGGCTTATTTACTTGGCTAAGTATGATTGAGCTAGACATAAATACAATGTAATCAGAGTGAACTTTCACTATATACGTACCTCCTCTTTCGAAAATCCTTTGCTCCACTTTTTGTCAGACGGATTTCCAAACAGAAAATGCAATCTGATACTGTTGATCATTCACCAGTATGACGTATTGTTTTCCATGGTCCTCTATTTTCTTAAATACCTAATAATTGCGTAGGACGAAATGGCAATATCAATTTGCAGAAATTGTGATGATGACTTATTCTTTGCAATTGACATCTGTTGTATAGTTTTCGCTTACGTTACTGATATAAATGAAAAGATATATGATTTTTTTGGACTTTGGGTATACTGGGTAGTAGTTGTCTCTGATATTTTTGATGTTGACAAATGCGTCTAAAACTTGTCTTTTAATCATCTATGCACATGTTCCATGTTTTAATGATAAGGTAATCTTTCACTGAACTCAATGCATCATGAAACCATTTCTGCTCTACTTGAACTGTCAAGATAACAAAAAATTATACAAGAGATGAAGGGGAGTAAGATTTACATTTTACGTCACGAAAAAATGTCTCATGTCTCATTAGGGTGGCGAAATATCAAAATTAAAATAGTTCACCGAATTTTATTAAAGTAGTTCACCGAATTTTAAAATACTAATCTTCTTCTGTCGTACTTTCTTTTTGGTTGTTAATTAACTTCGATTAGGCCATTTGCTGGTGTTTGTTGTAAATTCATAATAATATAAATGCAATTAAAGGAGACGTTCGTGTATAGATGAATACTTGGAAACTACTTTTCCACTTAAACGCTAAAAGTGTACAAAGAATGCATTATCTTATGAATAAATAGTCATAAATATTGTTGTGGTGACTTCTTGGATGGTGAAAGAGTGCAGTGGGATGAAGACAAAACTTGACAAGCGGCAGCAACAAGGGCAACAACTACAAAGTAGTTACATTTAGAATATAAACAAATTGGAGATTATTATAAGTTAGATTATCCATCTTTTTTCCTTGAACTTTTTACATCAGTTTTTATTTTGTTTTTACTTAATTCAATATAATGACCTTATTAGTTTTTAATTAAAGTCATTAGTCATTTTCCGAATGCTTTGATAATGGAATAATGAATTCGTTGAATTATTTTCTTTGAATTTTCCCTTTGATAATGGTTCTCATCTCACTCACATTCGTCGCATGTGTGGGTGGAAGCCTGAGGACACTATAGGGCAGTGAAATGGGAATGAGCTGTTTATCATTACATAGTATATCTTTATTCAATTGACCAGGCAGGGTCAAATATTGTGTCAGCCATACCGTTTGTGCAAAAAGTCAATAGTTGACTCTGGGATGCGAACTACTGAATGTAAATTTTGTTTTCGGAGACCCATTTTCGTAAAACAAAAGTCTCCAAAACTCGGAGGAATCAACTATTTCGAGGGGGCAAATTGAATCGAGTTATATGGTAATGTTTTTTGATTAGGTCTGGGACAATGCTGGGAGTGCCGCACTATTTTTAGGTGTTATATAAAACTGTTTTTAGGGATTTTCTCTTACTCAGTAATCGGATTAATACTTCAGTAATGCAATATGTATTAACAATAGAGAATTAGGCAACTTAAACGTAACTCTAACCGAGGACAGGAGTTAAAGACGACTTTACTCATTACATTCAAATGGTAAAAGGTTAATCTACCAAAATAATTTTGTCAACTTAGTTGACTAAAATACTTAAGCCATTTGCAATTGTAAACCTAACTCTTAGGCATGTATTTACCAAGTTCCTACGTGTTTAAGTGTGTGAGTCATTATGTCAAGTATTCGATCGTACAATTTATATTTTATATAATACATATTAGAATGCAAGTTTCTTCTTATTAGTCACCAAAAGTGTTTATAGCTTGCGGATTATATTTCAGTGGAGGAGGCCCTGCTCATCAGTAGGCGACAAATGTAATAAATGTACTGCTTTCTAGGTGTTAATCAAAACAAGATGTACCTTACAAGTAACATGATATAGTTATGAAAAAGTCTGAATCCCTTGCCAAGCCAAGAATACTTTCAGATGTACACCTCTTATAACCTAAGAATTTGCAGTAAATTGCGTTTCTTGTGCCAAAATGCAGGGATCAATGATAAGACAGCTTGTAAAGATGTCAAGTCCGCCCACAAACGCCTATCACAGTTAATTCAATTCATTTACGTCTCACACAATTTCTTTGGTTGAGTCCATCCATCCTAATCCTAATGCATTTGATAAATACTGTAAGAGTAAATTTAAGCGTAAACTAGTGACATTGTGACACATAAACAGATTTCCTTTCAATCTAAAGGGTATTACGATTACTTGTTTAAGTTTCAAATGTCCCTAACATAATTGCTTCCAGTTTTCATTTTATTTATGTACATAAAAAGTTTTAAATTGGTATAATGAATCACGCGGATAGCAGACTATTTCCCGGGGCAAACATATTTTATGTAGTATTTGAATTGAATGAAAAATATTATTAGGTACTATACTATAGGTACTCTAAATAATGTATCAATACCCCAACAATTTCTTTCAAAGGATTACCTGCCTTTGTATCACAATCAAGTGTCTATAACTATACATAGCATTTTCCGAAATCCAATCTGTTATCTGTGTGTTTTGAGGATGTATTATCACTCATCTCTGTCATCACTGTTAGATCACAAAATTGTTCTCGAAATACCGTAATTAATGTGAATTTTTCCTCATACCTATGTATTAGACTCATTTATAAATTAAGTGAAAAACAGAAGGAAGTAGTAAATATCTTAAATGCAACTATGAATTCATTATGTAATGTTGTTTTATGATGAAACTGAGCTGTTCCAAGAATCTACTTTACACATCCATTCATCAGTACCAATACCAATAAGTAGGTATCTACTGAGTGATACAAATCATGTTGATCAATCAGATCAATGCTTCAAAAAATGTTAATTAATTCATTCATTTACATATAATCAAGTACTGCATGTGCATGGACACTTTAGTGGGTGTTCAATATGTATTTGGAGCAGCGCATTTATTTACTGGGTGTAATGTTGGGATATACTATGGCATAAGTATGATATTATGCATATACAACAAAAATTCAAAGATGATTTAAAGTTTTGACATTGACCTCCGTTAGCCTTTCGTTTTATCATCGTCACATAAATAACATGTGTGCACGTGAAACACGAGCCATAGTTGGTAGTATAAGGTACTGGAATTCAGAATTGTGCGATAAGCTTACTAAACAAACCTATACGGTGATAGATAACCTTATGTATTACGTAATCGTGTTGAAGGGAAAAGGCCCAAGTGAGAATGACAGAAACAAAAAACAGCAACATGATAACAGACCTAATGTTGAAATCAACTGTACACTTTTTATTATTGCACTAGTAAATTGTATCCCATTGGAAATATCGATATCCCATTGGAAATATCGATATATATATTTTTATTTAATACATGTGTCCCTCTCAGCATGTGAGATAGTGACAACGTAAATC